>JASDQU010095075.1:1969-21819 GCA_032191745.1 Picea mariana | reverse complement strand
TCCTCTTCACTTTTTCCTTTTGAAGTATTACCCAAAACTGGTCGCTTCCGTTCCAAATAATCTTCATACAAAACTGTCACCATCTCCGACATAGCATGGAATGTTTTCCAGAACTCTTTATCTTCTTGAGAAATCCCTTCATCTGATGCCATCTTCTCTTTGAAAGAAGCTCTTTTTCTCAATCCAATTAATGGATTCTCTGCAACAAGCTCGCCTTCACCACGCTATAGCTTTTCCCTGGTTAACATGCAACTCAGATCCAAACATCAACTAGCTCTGATACCACTTGATCCGTAGGATCTTTTAAATGACTATGGTTGAGTTTTAATCTTGCATGTATTAATTAACCATTTGATAATTTAGTGAAAGAATGAGTAAAGATAAGGAATTATCATAGTCAAATACACATATGCAGATCTGAAATGAATAATAAACAGCAAACCATAAGAACGCAGGTTGATAACGGAGTTCGGCACAACTTTTGCCTACGTCTCTGGGCCTTTTCTTTGTGGGGGAGGCTTCTTTATTTCTGCTCAAGTGCTCAAAATTACATCTCAACAATGCAAAACGGCTACAAGACTGATTTGGTCTTGTTCTCCCAGATCTCTAGAACCCTGCAGAAAAAACGACATGCAAAACTGATGCTCCAAGCTCCCAGAAACGATCCGACAACGTCTCCACCTCAAAGGCTTCCCTGCATCAAACTGACTTTGGCTTGGCTTTCCTCCAGCATAACTCTACTCTGAAAATGACTGTCCATGGACTCAAACAGACCTGGTTTATATATCCTTGGAGTTGGTTTCACATCCCCAACTTCCTCCAAGAATCTGGCCTCCAAAAATGCCAAATATCCCCCCAAAATGGAAGAAATCAATTAAAAATAGGCATATTAATCAATAAAAACCAAATTCTGTAACCAAAAACCCACTTTAGCAAAGTTCTGGGCACTAGGCCCCCAAATGCTGGATGCGCACCCCTGGTGACATGCGTCGCCTAGGCATATAGCCACGGGCTATATCCGCACGCTCTGTTGATCGGCTCCGGGTCATATGGCCGGTGAATAGGGCCACGGGCTTAACGGCTCCTGCACCCGTCGGTTGGCATCCGGGTCATATGGTAAATGGATAGGACCACGGTCCATTTGTTATAACAACTCCGCACATTTGTATGGAACCGCCCCCATGTTTATATGTTACGGTCGTGTGGTGGTTCGGCGCCGAGGGATGGGGCCAAGCCCCGGCCCTTTTTCCCGCCGACCGAACCTTTGTTCCATTTTAAATTGAATTCGCGTCGTTTTCAATACAAGTTCCACCGGCGGCCCACACAGTTAGCCCATAGATTTATGTCATTCTCCCACTAGAGGTCGCAGGTTCGACCCCCGGTGCCACCAAACTTTTATAACAAAACCATAACCAATGAACCAATGATACGGTGCCACGTGGCAGCCCGTGACTGGGCCACGTGGCGTTTTAAAAACCATTCAGAACATGCCACGTGTCATCATCCCAGGATACCACGTGTCGCAATCTGAAACCACCACATCAGCTGTACGAACATGCCATGTCAGCTGTACGGTCATGCCACGTGGAATGTACGAACTGTACAGTCATCCCCTTTTTTGCCTGTTTGACTTTTCGGACAGAACGCGATATCTTCTCCATACGGACTCCATTTGAAGAAGTAAATATACCACCAGAATCAGGAAGACGAGACAGCCGCAATGGCACAGGTTTCGTCACATTCTGAGCACTTTCATTTTTGAGCATTTTTCAAGCCCTATCAGGCTTCTAGATCCGATTTCGGATCAAACCTTGTCCTAAAATGGGACAAAACACATGAGGGAAAAGGAGAGCATACAAAGCTTCAGAACTTGTGGCTAGGACCATTCCTGATTGTTGAGAAATTGGGTCCCAGTTCCTTCTGATTTCAGAATTTAGAGGGACAGCCAGACACCTATCTGGTGAATGGCCAAGCTCTAAAAAGGTATTTTACCTGATGACACTCCCAAGTACACTGTGTAAATATTTTTGTTTTGCTTGCTTTTTGTTTTTCTTTGCTGTTTTGATTTGATTTTTCCCTTATGCTTATGAGTTTTTATTTTGAGACGCACATACCTGCACCGTGAACTGTTTCAGACAAAGAGAACAGAAAAATTTCCCCTCTGAAATGACTATTGAAGATTGTTAAAACATCAATTATGATATTTTTCTGAAGTTTGCAGCCATGTTAAAGAAAGCTTGTTGTTTCAAAAGTGTTTCTTGATTTCAATCTGTAACTGAAGCTATTCATGATCATCCATAAAAATTTATTCTTACGCTGTCCCTGTTCCTTAAGAGAACAACTCAGAGATGTCTCCCCGCCTTCGAAAGTCAGTTTATTAACAAAATATCTCTAGATATTAATGAAGGACAGTTAAAAAACTTCCTCAAGGTCTGTAATCTGTTAAAATATGTCCAAAAATCAGGATTTTCAGTGTCGCCCCGCTCTATTAAATATTTTTAAAACTAAATAATTCTTCAGAGAGTTGTGGGAAGTGCTTGTAAACCCACTGGGATACTGAAAAGGTCTGCTAGCTGTGGGTAAATGCATGCATGATGCCAAGATAACTTTGTTGGGGTACTGAACAGGCCCGCTGGCAGCAAAGCAATGCCAGGTATATGAAAATTCTCATATATGGAATCTTTTGACCTTAAATATCCTTCGTTCTGATCTAGAACTTCTTGGCAGGATACAGATATTGGAGTGGGTTAAATGGAATCCCTGTCGAGGCTATGGACGCCTGCTGGCAGCAACGGCTCTATCAACAGTATTGAAGATTTTAACTTTAACATCGTGACTCTCTTTTGTCAAGATTGTCATCAATTTTCGTCTTTTAAAATAACAAACACTCTGAAACTGGAATGTTTTATGATTGATAATGATGTTCAAATAGTTTCTTAGTTGTTTTCAATTTGAAGTTTTTTCTGATTATCCTAATCCGGACTCGTTCATTTGGAAGAGATAACTGCTTCTACCAGTGTGTCGCCATTGTTGGCAACAATAATATAATCTCTATTTTTACAAGCTGCCTACACAGGTTTTTTATATTCTCGTTACTCGTCACAAAATTTTTCATTAAACGACACTTGTTACTCGTCTCTTTCTACGTACCTTCTTTTCAATTTTGTTTTCATGACTGTAAGCATGAAAACTCACAGCTGGAATTCATGTTTAATTTCATTAAAGGGTTAATGTTCATATGGTCTATTGTCGAATTGTCGTATTTTGCTATGAACATGGTTGTTTTCATGGTTATAACCCCTTGGTCTTGAACACGCCTTGGTTACATGAGTATTAAACCGCCACCCATTTAGCATTCGACTAATTTTAATGGGGTTTTTATTTATAAAATTTTTTGATTCAATTGTTTATTTGACATATAAATTTTGTGATCAAATCGTGGATATGCATACTGTTGTTTTCAACTATTATGATCTTTGTGCGTACCACTATGCCGAGGTGTCATTCCAAGTACAACATGGTATTATGATTTTGCATGGCCTTTATCTACACGACTTCTCTCACACGCATGGTAATTAACGTTACCATCTACCATTTTGAGCTGTCTTTGCATTGCGTTGGGGAAGCNCTTGGTGAGGATTGAGCCCAACGGTGTCCAGACATTGTTATCATTTGATAATTCCAGAGATGACTTAGAAAGGAATGGATGGCGTGTGTTTGTTGAAAAGTTTGAGGGTTTTAATTTAATAGTTGCTCAAGATTTCGCATTGACATTCGATGGTTGAAAAGATAAAATAGGAGATGTCCAACTTGAGTTAAACAAAGATTTTATTAGCCAAGCCACTGGTCTACTAACTATGGGACAAAAGTGGTTCAAAAACTCAAAGGTTGAAGAGGTTCCCTGGTCGTTGTTGTTCACCTCAAGGAAGATTACCAGCTGTGACCGAGGTATGCCTGTCTCAGCTCTAAAACCTAGATGTCATGATCTATTAGCTATTGTGAAATAGTTCGTTACCTGTGAGGGGAGATATGGCTTGGTTTTCTTATATCACTTGCGGTTTCTCATGAGTTTTATCGATTTCCCCCTGAACATGCCCTATTTTCTCCTTTGAAGTCTATACAAAATGGCAAAGCGTTTTAAAAGGAAGAAGTTTGATTCTAGCCTGTTCCACCATTGTTTGATCAAGATTATTATTATAAATCAGTTGAAATTAAATGATGATTGTTGGGATGCTTTTCCGTTACGAAATGGTTTTGTTAGCAGTAAATTGGGATAGGTTGACAAGCCTATTGTCACAAAAACCCTCGTTAAGCCTACCATCTCCCCTCCTTCACTCTTGCCCTCTAATCCTATATGTGGAACCTTCGACCTATCCTGACACTACCCAACCCGACACTCTACTAGATTCATATCCCAACGGTGGTGTTAAGTCTGTTAAAAAATCCACAAGAAAAAAGTGTAAAGGCAATGTTCATATCAATTATAAGAGTAAAAGGGCCGCTCGTTGGGTTTCACGATGTGCCCGAAATAAACCTAAGCCCTGTGCAGACCAAAACTCAACTATGTTAAGCGAGGATTCTGATTCAGAAGTTGAAAGTTTCCTAGCCGAAGAATATCCATATTCATATGGACTTTGCTCTGATAAACCCTATGATTATGTTACAAACCTTCCACCGTGTCTAAAAGACAATCCCGATTTCCCTGAAATCAAACTCACTAATGAACCTACAGGTCAAATGGAAAATTCTCCACCTGTTAACACTATCACTGCTAATACACAGTCTCTACAGCCACAATGTAATAAATGTTGATCATGGATCGGCAGGTATTACAAAGACATGCCTTTACTTCAGTCTCGGCTTAAATCCTTGGAAAACCAGGTGAATTTGCTAACGAAGGAGAATGGAAGACTTCAATCCATATCTAAAATAAAAGATAAATGACAAAAAACCATAGGGTCTGTTGTTTTTAAGAACGTGGAAGCAACGACTGCAATAGTAAATTCAAAAATTACTTGATTAAGTCGAATCCCTTAATTTGAGGTATGTTTTTTTAAATAAGTTTAGGATGATTTTGTCTTTTTCAAATTAGAATACATGATTTGTTTGCATAGATTACCTCTAGTCTGTTTTGATTGATTTAATAAAATATGATTCTAGTTATAATTATAACTAGCTAGAGAAT
The DNA here is from genome assembly GCA_032191745.1 of Picea mariana. Lineage (NCBI taxonomy): Eukaryota > Viridiplantae > Streptophyta > Pinopsida > Pinales > Pinaceae > Picea > Picea mariana. The sequence goes on along the minus strand of JASDQU010095075.1, from coordinate 16,634 downwards.
CGTGAGATTCTGTAGCTAGTTAGAAAAATTCGAATTACTTGTTTTGATAACTGAAAATGCATCTGAAATCTTTTATTCTTATGTGTTTTCAGGAACCCACAATTTCTAAAGAAGACTTGAAGAACTGGTGGAATCTCTCAACATGCTATCTTTAAGTTGTTTTAGAATAGGCTGTTAGTTTTTTATATCAAGTAGAATCTGGGAGGTTGCATCCCCCACATTTTTTGTAACAAATTTGATGTTATCAACATGAAACGTTTTGATCCTGTAACCTATATAAATATGTTGTTTTGTAAACTGAAGACCATCGTTGCCTAGGAGCAAAAACTATGGATTTATAATTGATAGACTTGAATGGAAGTTGATATTTGCATAGTTTTAGCTTCGATATATCGTATTTTTATTCAAGTTATGGTCATTTTGATTTGTAATTAAATTGTGACTACTTTAGATATCATGGTTTATTGCAGATTGGTGGGATGAAATTTATATGATATCTGTGTTTTATGTCCCTTATATCACATACAGTAATTACTCTATTCAAATTTGAGATTAGAAGATTAATATTCTTTATTCATTGAACATTTATACACAAATTTTCACAGCCGGATTTATCTCAATGTGACCATTTGTGAAATTATAAAAATTGTTGTCACTACTTCTCTTATATGTTATGTCATTAGCATTCAACCATTACTGCTTCGCGTTTACGAGAATATTTTGTAAGATCTGTTGTGGTTTACCCCATCAAACAACGAAATTAGATACTGTACACAGGACGAATAGGAGATGCAATTACAGGTCGGTTTGCTAGTTTTATTTTATTAGTTTAATTAATATAGAAATTTTCTGTAATCTAAACAAATTTTACTATTTGTTATCTTCGTTTTTTCCATTAGATAGTTGGTTATTTCATTTCTGATGTGTAAAAATTATAAAAAATTAAATCAAAAAGATTGAATGATAGTTTTGTTGCGTAAAGTAAACCAATCCATATTCGATTTTCGCAGATTTAGATTAAAATTTGTATTCTGTAAATGTTATACATATAATACAAATATAATCATTTGTATATATTGTATATATATGAGAAAGAGAATTACTTATAGATTATGCATATAATTAGTTGAATAGTTTCATAAACATCAGTTAGTCAAACTGTAATATTATGTTAGATGTATATATATTTTTAGCGAGTGTTATTTATTAAATTATTCTATCTTCTTTAGTTATATTTTTGTTTTATTTACGACTTAGATCGGCTAATGGAGCCGCTAAACCCATCGGAGTGGATTAATCCAAATGGCTTGGGTTAAATAGACAACCCCGGACCGGATTCACTCCTCCAGTTGATGAGTGGACATTTTCGCCCGTCAACAGGTCGATCACCCAACTGATTGTAACCAAATTTAGGTCAACTTCCCGACCGACTAAATCTAGGAGAAGTGTGATGAGCCATCAATACATGATGTTCCAACAACCCCCAATTAGCACACGTCTTTGGAGATTCAGGAGGTGAAATTATATCATCATGAAACTCCCCCATAATCATATATTCATGAAGCCCAAGAATCATACAGATCTTGTTAAATTGATATTTAGCTAAAGGGTTATTGAATATATCTGTGACCTGATCATCTTTTCTGCAATTTTCTGATTTGTCATCGACTGCATACTTCAAAGATTTAGGTGTCCAAGTTATTCATTCCAAGTTAAAAGTTTCTCATTAGTGTGAGAAACAAGAGAAGTTTTCTCACTATTGGGTCAATTCATGTCATATAACTTATACATACTACCCTTTCATTTGAGAAACCCTCTAGTGACAATCGACTTACCTTTCTTCAAATACCGAACATAGAACTGATTTGGACAAAATTCCACAATCTTACCTGTCTGTGTTAACTAAGAAATAGACAATAGATTGACACTGAGGTTTGGCACATGATAAAAATCTCAAATTCTCCAATTTCGATAGGTAACATCACCCTCACCAGCAATATCCATAGAAAAATCATCAACAACATAAACATCCCTCTCCTTGGATTCATCTAAGGATGTGAACAAGGAGGCATCCTTAGCCACGTGATGAGTACACCTATAGTCAACTACCTATTCATTCTGTGCATAATGATATAGAAAGACATGAGAATTTATGACTTAGAATGAGAAATTATCATTGGGTCAGTGTAGAGTAGACACGTCCACTTAAATGCATTTAAAATTCTCCTCTAAATCATCTCTCTTCTTATAGAAAACTTTCTCCACATGTCTAGTTTTTCCATAGTATTGACATGTCTTCTTCTTTGACTTCACTTGTGTGCATCTATTTGTCCCTTTATTTTTTGGTTGTGGCATCCATGTCTCTATGTAAAGGTATCAAACCGTACTCTTTCCCTATGATCTAGATTTTTATTTCCCTTGAGCAAGTGGGCTTGATGTTTACCACCAAGCTTTCCTTCTTCAAGAAATCCATGCTAATCAATAATCAAAAGGCCACATAAAGCTTCAAAGGTGCAGTCCTTTCCATATTACTTGTGTGCTTTCTAGTTGGTGTAGAAAGTCGATACAAACACGTCGAATTGTGTTGTCAAATTCATTAGGACCGTCGAATGGTGTTCTCAAGTTCATTAGGACCAAATCAATGAGTTTCCCATCTTTATTCTAATAATTCTTTCCACATTAACCCAATTTAAATTGGAGTTATTTGACACACACCAAATAGTTATCTATTCTATCAAAGGAATGAAGATCGAGAGATATCAACTCTTTATCCAACTGCATGATGTGGTGTTTTTTGAATCTGTTGAACAACGACTTTATCTTGTTCCAAAATTGATGAGGAAAGTTGATTCCACTGAGGTGAAACTAAATATCCCATGATATATAGGTCATAATGACCCTGACAGCCTCATCCTTCCTTCCATCAACAATGAACTTCACTTGATCATCTGTTGGATCTAGAATCACAATCTTTGTATACTGACACAGTCCTTTAATCTCCAATAAGGTTTCCATGTCCAATGCCCATAATGCATAATTTTATACTTTCAGAACAACAAGATCAATCTTCAAAGACATCTTCGATATCTATAAAGAAAGTTTTGTTTCAATAAGTTCCAATCAATAAATAACCATCCTAGAATCAATCACACAATAGATCCGACTGAGCAAGGTTTACAGATAACATGCGAGGTTTCAAACCATCGAACCTAATACCATGTTAGGGAAAAGGGGTGGAACCTATAATGAAATAGACATACAATTTTACAAATAATTGAAGAGGGAATACAAATTTCAAAGATAGAGGTGGTGTCTAAAGACAACATTTCAACACTTAAGCAAAGCACACTAGGATCAAAACATCACAATGAATATTGGAATTTGATATCTCCATATGATATCACTTCAATCTCTTAATGATAATGACCCAAGGGGTTTGCTACTTATAGCCTCAATATATAACCAACTTCCATGAAATTGGGAAGATCTTGTCCACATATAACTATCAATTCTTATAGTTGACTCTACCAAATACACATTATTGAATCGGCTCGACAAGGATGCTCGACCTGACCATCCATGCATCCAAATTATAGTCGATTGTTTGGATGGTTGATCCCCCACCTAACTATATTATACTATTGGTTTAATTTCTTATTGACATGCATGTCAACTAGTCAACCAACTAATGTAGAGATCTGGTCAATGTCCTGACCAACTATATCCAAATGTAGGTTGACCACCCCACCACACTGAATCAAGGATAAATGTGATGAACTATCAATGATTGATGTTCCAACATAATATAATAGGAGGATAAAAAGAATCCTAAATAAATCTAAACTCCAAAATGGGATCTTCGACAACTTCTGAATAAATGGGAAAGAGAATCAAGCAAGTGTGAAATATCTAAATCAAGCAAACGTGAAATTTTCAAATCAAGCGAGCATAGACACCTTAAATAAATTGAGTGTGAAATTTATAAATCAAGTGGGCGTGATCATTATCAATCTAATCGACATAAAACATACGACTATAGAAAAATAAACACTAGCAAAATATACAAAGGAAAATAAGCCGACCTAGTTGGGTGATTTGACCAGAGATCTCGAATTGACCGGAAGGACTAACTCAAACAGATTATGTGAAACAATAAAAAGCAAAGATTGACCAAGTTGGAAGAATTCATTGAGAAAAAAAAATTGATCTAGTCAAGAGCATCGACCAACTGAAATTTTTTGACACAATTAAAGATCGATGGGACATGGTCGATCACCAATTCATTATCAACACATCCATCCACTCACATGAACAATAAATTATGCCTCCCATGAATTTTGATGCACGTGAATCTGAGATACCAATGCTCAAATTTAATTCATCCTTGACCTCCCCACCTATAAATATCAATGATGCATATGACTTCAAAACTTTTCTTTTCACTTTAGAGCATCCAAGTGAAAAAACCCTAGAGCCTACATTTGAGCACCCAATGTTGGTACTTTTGAATTCATCTATCCCACCCAACCAGGAATAGTCTGCAAGAATTCTAAGAATGAGGGGACAGGTACAAGACTGATTGGTAGAGCCCAAAACAAAAAAAAAGTTTGATATAGATACAATGACTAAGCTTGAGATGTGAATTCATAACACTTGACAAGCTCACATGGAAGAATTTCCTTAGGATAGACACTAGAATAAGTATGGAGGCCTGTGTGTGGAAGGAAGAAACTAATTTTTTGGAAAGATTTTTCATTCAACATCATATTGGTGCCCCATGGATAGTAGATCTTGGGGGATGGAAAGAAGAAGCTATGATTCATGCCAAAGACATTATAAAATGATCAAGTACAATATCATTTCCTCCACTATTAGCCAACCCAGATTTATGCCAAAACCATTATAAAATGAACTCTAGGGAGGACACAAGAAATTGGTTGGAAGAAAAGACTGCTTACATGTAAATAAATCAAAGTGAGAGCTATGATAGTTGATCCATCTGCATGGATATTTCCTCCGGGAGGGACCAATTTATCTTAATGGAATGAAGAGATTCACTTGTTTTCATGAGGGGGAGAAGTTCCTCTCTCCATTAGTAGTGGGATGAAGCAACAACGACGAGACACTACGCGGTTCAACCTAAGGAAATTTTGCACCAACTAATCGTCGATCAACTCTGACATAACTCTAAGAAATGGGAGTTGTTGTTGTTCTCCTTCTACATAAAAAAGGGACGGGGTTTGAGAGGAATGAATGAATCATTATTCCATCCAAAAGACCACCATAACAATTAGACTCATTTGGTGAGACTGGTGGTCGAATCAAGTTTCCAATCGAAGCGACCTAGTCCTAGAGCACATATTTTGTACCAATTGAACCATCTTGAAGGATCCATACTGAATGAGATTGGTTCTCTAAGCATATACTTCTTCGTGATCACACATAAATATATTATACTCTTCTGAAATTAAATAAATAATGTCCTAAAAGAATCCAACAAAATAAGTAAAGGAAACCATTTAATATCTAGCAAAGCCATTAATTTCAACTATTCTCTATCTCAATCTAAAAACTGTAATCTTTCTCTCTAAAATTTCTATCAATGTAATAGTTACACCCTTCCCCTTGCTAAAGGTGAGCAAGGAATTTAGGGGGGTGGGAGATGTTGTAGGGGCTAGTCTTCCTTGCCTATTTGATCTGACATTCGACCAAGTCATTTATGTAAGTCAATCTACTATTGAAGTCGAGTATGTGAGTCGGTCTACTAGATAGTTGGGTCAATCGTCCGAGGTAGTTAGGAAGTTGTAACTACCGTATAACTAAACACACAAGTATATATGTTGCTATGTAACAGAGGAAATATGGTTTTTTTGTACATAATAAAGTTCATATTGTTGGCTCACCCACTACTTTTTGTATTCTTCCTTATATGGCTATGTGTATATGTGTATAGTATTGTATTCTATATACTTATCTATGTTATGAACCACTGGTAACACTTGCATAATTTCCCCTAGATTAAAAAAATTACCAAGCGTGTGAGGATTAAAGGGTGCTTGGAGAATCCATTAGTGTATCTAGAGTTCCTAGAGCCATGGATCTAATAATTCCTCATCGACTTGTGATGGATCCTTTGAAGGGAAGTGGGACTGTGGAGTAGAAAAGGGGGTACACTTCCTTTAGTTGTGCAAGTTGAGGGGAATGAGAATTGTTGGTTGGAATTTTTATTGAAGTTTGGTACCTTGGTATAAACACTTACATGTACTCACTATGAGACCTAGTTGACTTAGGTATCCTTCTCCCTACTAGAGTCATAGCCCCATCTTGGGGGTGACCAACTGCTGAGAGAGATAGAGTAGCATGGTTTATGGTTGGGTGGAACGTATGAAGTTTATAACTAGTTGGTGGACATTTATAAAGATAAGTGTTATGAATTTATGGTTATATGTTTATATTATTACTTTTCTATGTATATAATGTTTTACATTCATTGTTATGTTAATGCACTTGTATTCATGCATAATTAATTTTTGTATGTATAATTGTGAGTCACATTACATGGTGTAATGCATATTCATTCATATCAAGATAATATTATGGTATCAGAGATGGAATTGTGTAAATGTCTTCCTATAGGATGGATGGATAATGATATTTTGGTACCAGAGTATAGAAAAATGGAAGAATTGTGAAATTTAAAGGTACGACATACACTTAACAGTGAACATAGAGAATTGGGTACGCTATAGATTGGTATCAAAGATGGAATTATGTAAATGTCATCCAATAGGTTGGCTATAGGGTTATATTTTTGTATCAGAGTACACAAAATTGAAGAACTGTGAAATTTAAAGGTACCTCGTATTCTCAATAGTTAAAAGAGGGTATCGAGCATGACACAGATTGGTATTAGAGTGAAGGTTACAACATTGGGGTTGTATGGGCTATAACTTAGCTTATAGAGGAAAGAAGTTATAGGTTTCTTACAAAGTGTTTGATAGAATGCCTCAATGGCATAGTTAAACAAACAAAATTGACATATGGAAATTTCTTGTAGAGATGAAAATGAAAAATTAATGGGTTGAATTTACCATATGGTATGATATATAATTGATATTATGGTATGGAAGCACTACAAGGGAAATTGTGAATTTGGCCTCTGTAATAAATTTGGTGAATTTTGAATTTGGGAAAAAATTTCCAATTCTAGATGAAAACTAGAGATTAAGGATTGAAGCAGTGTCAAATTTGGCCAAGAAATTCAATCCTATATAATGTATGCCATCCCTATTGAGAAAATTGGAAAATATTCTAAAACATTTGAGGAAATTCCAATTTTGGACATATAACAAAAAAATATGATGTGGATTATACAAGTGACGTGGAATTTATAGGTGACATGGATGAGAAGGATGAAATGGAGGTTCCAGATTGCACCACATGGAGTTTGGATGCCTAGTTGGTAGCCACAAGGTAGGGTCCACTATGGCTGGGGCATTTGGGTTAACAAAGTGGTTTTAGAGCTTCAATAAAAGTATTGAAAACCACTTTTCTATTGTTTCAAAATTTTGAGGGGGACGTGTGCCATCTCAAGATTAATTTTGTGAGAATGTCTCCTTGTTAACCATAAATCACTTTCATCCTTGAAATTAATCTCGATGATCGATTGAAATTAACCTCCACCATTGGATATTTTGGAGGCAAGTTACTTGGTTAATGGGTGATCACCTTCAATCCCAAAATGGCTCTGAGTCATTGATTTCCATCAATATCCATCATTGGTTATTTTTGGACGCAAGGAACCCAATATAAGGAAAGCATGTTTCTTTATGAAATCAATATATACCATTGACCACAATGAATTCTAGCCATAGGATATTTTGGAGTGAAGTAGAAGTGTTAACCTCCAATCAATTTCAACTCCAAAATAGATATGGGCCATCGATCACGATGAATATCAACCATTATATTTTGGAGTGGGGAAAAGATATTAACCTCCAATAATTTTCCATTCCAAAATGAAATCTTATTTGTTCGATCTCATGCCATCACATTAGTGACCATGATTGTGCCATGTGGTGGGAAAAACAAAAAGGTGCAAGTGTGCCATGGATTCAATAAAGTAAAGAAGAGAGAGAAAAAGGTAAAGTTAAGCCAGGAAGGATTACATGGTAGGAAAAGGATGAAGAAGGATGACATGGAAAAAATGGGAGAGGAAACATAGGACCTAACTACCACATCATCAAACATGTGTCATATCAACAAGGATGCCATGTGAACAAAGATAAAGTAAAGTTAAGAAAAAGGTATGGAGCCAAAGTTTTGTTTTAGACACAATAGGAGAAAATCATCCTAGAAGTAGGTGAAATTTTCAAGGGTAGGTATACAATGAGGGGGACTATAAAAGTTCCAGTGAGGGCCATTGGCCAATTTTTCTCCAGTTTTCTAGAAAATGCAGATTAGTTATTTTTGAGGAATAGGGTGGTGCTTAGTGATAAAGAACCTATTGAAGGTGAAATTTTTATAGGGAGTCAAGTGAGAATACATAAGGAAAACTAATGGGGATTTTGTGCAAATTACAAAAATGGATATGTAAAGATAGTCCAAAATCCACTATTCTAGGAGGATTTTGGTGGACCTTTTAGATTCTTAGGGGAGGAAGAGGGGTCCCAAATAAAAAATATGGAAAATATTATTTACTCGACATTTTACCTACTCAATAAGATAGATAACTTTGTCTTATTGAATATTTCCTATTTTTTTTTCCATTTGATAAATAACAATTTCAACTGAAATTTCTATATTGGAAAAGTGCAAAAATGACAAAGTTGACAATTCTATATTTCTGCAAAAAGTGGTTGGAGCATTAGATCACAAATATAAAATTTTCTTTGTTCTCACCATCATGATTTCTATATTTTCCTAATACAAAACATTTCTTGTTTCTCAACATATTTTCTTCTATAGTTGGAAGAATTTAGCCTCTGAGATGAATTGTACCAGTGAGACAAGTTCAGAAAAGGGAAAAATTGTTGATTTCAAAGAGTCATAACTTTCAACTCAAAACTTAGAATGAGGCATGAGTATAGTAATTACAAATATGATTCAGAGAAATTTATTTCTTAAGGCTTATAATTTGGATTATTTCATTATTTTTCTTCATAAATTGATATCAAGAAGGACCTATAGCCTAATTAATTAAAACATTTTAATATGCGTAATTTCTAACAACAACGACTGCTTTCACATTTTTTAGAGTTAAGGGTATAGGAATGATAGATAAAGTTGAAAGGATGATTGATAGAGCCAACATATTTCATTGAGAGCATGAAAAATATGAGGATGGAAGAGAAAAGTTGCAAGGATGATAATGAAAGGTTTATAAGATCCCAATAAGAGCATAATAAAATTGACACTCAGTTTCTACTGAGTTTGAACAACTTACATAGGTAAATCAATAAAGAATCTAGTAGAATTCATGCAATCGAGCAAAGATCTTATTCTAGGATGGATGATTATAGAGGATATAGGTACTCAAGAAGTGATAGTAGAGATCGTCACTCACTTGGAAATTAAACTAGAAGAGCTTATACATTTTTATAATAATATGGAAATCCAAGTATGTCACTTGTTAGGAATCAAAGGATAAATCTTGATTCAAATAGTTTACAAGGAGAAATCATAAAGCTCAAACCACCAATATTTGATGGAGAACATAGAAAAGGTGAAAATGTTGGAGCTTGGTTGTTACACATGAGAAAACATTTTCAGTTTCACAATTATTCATCAAATATAGAAGCAAGGAATATGATATATCATCTTCATGAGAAATATTCCATGTAGTGGGAACAACTAAAGAACATCAAGTGTATTGATGAAAAGTGAATATCTTGGAATAATTTCAAGAATTAATTCTAGTATTAGTACTTGTTAGAGCATTATTATGACAAGAAAATGAAAGAGTTATTTGAACTCAATCTAGGATACCTAACCATGGAACATGAGATCAATTATTGGATATTTTGAGGTATGTCAGTTTCATCAAGGATGATAAGGTGAAAATTTAGATATTTTTGAGTGGAATGTCATCACTCTATAGGAATAAAGTTTATTTTGATGAACCCAATACCTTGGAGGAATTCAGAAGGAAATCTAAGTATTTGGACGAGTAGAATAAAGGAAGGATAACTTCTCAAAAGGATTGGGATGATAAGAATAAAGAAAATATGGATTAGAGGAAGAAAGGATTCAAACCACATTTTTTTTTTTGGAACAAACATAAAGCATATCAATAAGGGAGACCAACACAAAGTGAAACTAATATGATAGATTCCTTGGGGAAAATGCCAAGACAACAACTCATAAAGTGTTGGGGATGTGAGGGAGACCATATGTATAAATATTATCCTTATAAGGAGATAGGATGAGGACTGTGAATAACATACAAGAATATACTACAATGGAAGACATGGTAAAAATCATACCAAGGATTTAGGAATCTTGGGATAATAGCAAAGAAGACTATCAATATCACATGGTTGAAGAGGAAGGTAAAATTGATAATTATACCATGTCTATTTTGATTGATTATGGAGATATTCATAGCTACATATATCCTAATCTAGCTGAAACATTTAAATTGAATAGATGAAAGCATGAAAAATATTGGTTGGTTTATCTAGTCACTAAAACCAAGAGAAGAATCAATGGACTTGTCAGGGATTGCCTAGGGAGCATGAATGGAGTAAACACTAAGGTAGAGTTGAAGATCATACTATTTGGGGCATATGATTTTTTGATTGGTATGGATTGGTAGGATAAGAATCATGCTATTGTAGATTACTAAAACAAGTCTTTCACATGCCTTGATGAGGAAGGGAACATAAATTCCATTCAAGGTATTCCAAGGATTATATCCATCAAAGAAATTTCAGCATTGCAATTGAAAATAAGCTTCAGAAAAGGTTGCTAGATATATGAAACACATATGGAATATAAAACCAAGGATAAGGTGCCAAATATTGAAGATTATCCAGTCTTGACGGAACATGAATATGTATTTTGGAAATTTCTAGGATTTCCACCAAAGAGAGACATTGAATTCTCTATTGACTTGATGCCTAGAGCTACCTGAGTGTCTAAGACTCCATACAAAATGAGCAAACCGAATATGAGTATTTGTATGATTGTAATAAAGGAAGGATACATTTTCAAAGGGATTAGGATGATAAGAAGAAAGGAAATATGGATCAGAGGAAGAAAGGATTCAAACAACCTTTCTTCAAGAACAAACCTAAAGCATATAAATAAGGGAGACCAACACAAAGTGAACCTAAGATGATAGCTTCCTTGGGGAAAATTCCAAGAAAACAACCAATAAAGTGTTGGGGATGTGATGGAGACCATATGTATAAATATTATACTCATAAGGAGATAGGATGAGGACTATGAATAACATACAAGAAGATACTACAATGGAATACATGGGGAAAATCATACCAAGGATTTATGAATACTCAGATAATAAAAAAGAAGACTATCAATATAACAAGATTGAAGAGGAAGGTAAAATTGATAGTTGTCCCATGTCTATTATGATTGATTATGTAGATAGTCATAGATATATGTATCCTAATCTAGCTGAAACATTTAAATTGAAGAGATGAAAGCATGAAAAATCTTGGTTGGTTTAGCTAGTCACTAAAACCAAGAGAAGAATCACTGGACTTGTTAGGGATTTCCCAATCAACATGAATGGATTCAACACTAAGGTAGAGTTGAAAATCATACTACTTGGGTCATATGATTGTTTCATTGGTATGGCTTGGTTGGACAAGAATCATGCTATCATAAATTGCTACAAAAAGGCTTTCACATGCCTTGATGAGGAAGATAACTTAAATACCATTCAAGGTATTCCAAGGCCTATATCCATCAAAGAGATTTTAGCCTTGCAATTGAAAAGAAGATTCAGAAAAGGGTGTTAGATATATGCAACACATATGGAAGACCCAACCAAGGATAAGGTTCCAAATATTTAAAATTAGCTAGTCTTGAAGGAACATAAATATGTATTTTGGAAATTGCTAGGATTTCCACCAAAGAGAGACATTGACTTCTCTATTGAATTGATTCCTAGAGATACCTGAGTGTCCAAGAATCCATACATAATGAGCACACAAGATATGAAAAATTTACAAATGTAGCTATAATAACTCTTGAAGAATGGGTGCATGTAACACCCTATTTCCACCAGCTTGTAATTAATCATAAAGTATGATTTCTATGTCGAGGCATGTGGAAAATATAAATGTATTATTGTTTGACTTTCCAATAACTAATTACAGGGGTGAATCCTTGAAAGTAATGGCCATGATATCACTAGAGGAAGAATGTGAAAACTATACGAGAGGGTTCATTATACCAAATAACCCCAAATTTCCCTTGATGGGGATGACAACCTCCTTTGGATCCCAAGAAGAGAAAATCAGTTAATGAAGAAAGGACCAGTGGTTGAATTATCAACCACCCCCATGAATGGGAGCATGGGCTAGCTGCAAAATGTCATCCTAAAGTACCACAGAGATATGCAGACCCGAGCTTCCTTCTGACAGAAGGAACGTGATGAGTCAGGAACCTTCCAAAAGAAGGAAGGTAATATAGATACATAGGGACAATCAGAGACGAGACAAGAGACGGGAGTGCAAGCTCGTAAGGGACATGCGCGGAGCTCTCCAGCGGAGGATGCACAAAAGGCTGCGAGCTTGATGTTGAGAGAGCATATGATAAACCTCGTCGATGCCATAACAGAGAGAGAAATCTCTGAAAGTTTGCAGAGAACAAAACCCGAGCAAAACTGGAATAGAGAAAGAATCCTTGAAAACTACGAGAGTTCCCTGGTGATATCATGGCTTGGCACAGGGGTGTCCAGATTACTATGAATGAATTCCTATGATCCTATGGTAGGGCTGAAATACAAACACCCTCATTCAGTTAGTTGGCTACCACCTCTAATAGATAAGTAATCTCATATCTTCTGTATTTAAGTGGCACTGTGAGTTAAAGTTGGATATACTATGAATGTTGTAGGGATGGTTGTGTTTTCTTAAGGATTTATACTGTATTTCATTCTTTGTATCTTCCTGAATGTGAAATTAGGCAAGTAGGAAATCCTATATATAGGACATGTTTATACTCATAAATGCTTGCGTCTTGTGATGACTTAAGCTAGAGCCACGAACTGTGAGTTCGTCGACCGTATGTACAGTTTTATGTACGCATGTCGACCCCCCTATTGTTCTGAGTCCCTTGGAGGATGGAGTGGGCTAAGATCAGGAGAGGTAGTGCATATACGTACAGGCCCTCTGTGAATCTAGCAGAGACCGAGAACCACTCAAGTCCTAGACTTGATGAAGGTGCGCAAGAGGTGTGTATAAGACCCTGCTAAGTGATTAAGTCTAGGAGAAAGAGTGCAAGGCTCTTAAGTCCTTCATAACTGACGAAGTTCAGGAAGGATAACGAGTTTTAAGTATCGAAAGAGAATATCCCTTCATTTGAAAGGTGAACAGATGAAATCCGTTCGGGAGGTTCTAAGGTCTGTCACGACCGTTAGATTTGAAGAAGGAGCGTAGGCATTAACGCCTCGACTCCCTCAGTCTTTGCAAGTTCGACGAATTGAGTGAACCCATCGTAAGGGAGGTAAAACCTCTAACGTCCGACATCACGAATTGATCTGGGCCGTAGATATAATGATCTATCGGGACCCTCCTTGACTGTTGGATTAGCGAGATTTGGGAATCGCACATTGGATGATTAGCATGTTGGCGCAACTAAAACTCCCGAAACCTGAAGTTGCGATGTGATTTGGACCGTTGGATCAAGGAAGGTCATAGACCGTCGATCTAATGCAAGCAGATTACTGCAAGAGTATGTGGAAACTTGAAATTCCCTAAGAACCAAGCTCAGAAGAGATAAGCACAAAGTGTGCTAGGAGGGCCACCATAAGTCTTCTAAGGAAGCAGAGGGCCAAGTTATCTTAGAAATGAGTAAGTTTCAGAAGCTCAAGAGGGATAGCATCTTTAGAATACAAGTGAGACTCAAAACATCGAGCTCACAAAAGAAGAATCAAAGGGCGAAGGTCAAACTCCATTGACAGAAGCTCAGGAGGGAGAACACAGTGGCCATAGATCAACTACAGAGGAGAAGATCTGGACCTTCTAAATCCACGTCCAGTCAACGAGAAGTGAGTGCAGGGGGAAAACAGATCTGAGCCATCAGATCTGAAGCATGTGTACCAAAATTTGTTGGATCCAGAGGAAGGTGCACGAGACAAGTTCCGAAATCATCAGGACCGTCCATCGGAAGGGACATGTGGTGAGTGCTTAGCATTTTGTTGACTCACAACTTGAAGAATTCAAAGATCCATTCATGAGAATTCACGAAACGCGAAATCGCGAAAATATCACAGTCATTGGATATCCCGATATCATCAGAGCCTTCCATTTGGAGGGATGCGTGGTGAGAGTCCAGAATTTCACTGACTCGTAGGAGGGAAAGGTCAAAGTCGGAAGCAGCGAGAACTCGCGATACATGAAATTCTGACGCTTTTGAAAGTTGGGCCCCAGGTCACAGTGAACGGTCACATGGACAGGGGCCAAGGGAGGAG
>JASDQU010095074.1:0-10224 GCA_032191745.1 Picea mariana | reverse complement strand
AGATCACATTCATGAGTGGAGGCGTTGAATACGATTAATCAAAGATGCAATCTTGGATCAATTATTAGTTGATTGGTTCACCAAGTCTCTTTTTCCACCTATAGCTCGATATGTTGCCATGTGATTCGTTGTCACCAAAGAACAAGCCATCAATCAGGCCCAATATTTAGATTGTTTATACTCTCAATCGAGCACGTTATATGAATTTATTCCCAATGCTCCTCGATTGTCGAATGATCCAACCAAACCTGCACTTTTACCCCATGTTGATGGTATCATCGATCTTGTTTCTACATATACATCTGTTCATATGACTAGGAAACTTAACCAATCAAATAAAGATACCAATCCTAGCTCATCTCTCCATACAAGCACTCCAACTAATCACCCTGCCCAAACCTCCGAGGTTAATTTGGTGCACTCAACTGCACCCAAAAACCCATAGCAATCCAGCGGAAAAAATAAGGGTAACAATAATAAGAAAAAAGAAAAAATCTTATGATCAGTCGGGCCCCAAGACCCAAGAAAAAAATGTTGAGGGTAAACCCAAACGAAAGGCCAAATATCCTTGCATGATTTGTAAAGAGGATCATTTCACTAAAGATTGTCCTTGTCTCGCTAAAATCCATCAATATCTCGAACGAGGCCCATCCTCTTCTACACCTGCAATATTAACAAATCCTCCCCCCCAGCAACAACAAATTGTCATGCAAATGCAACCACCCACACCTGGGGCCAACCCATAATCCTCGTCTATAAACATCTTGATGGTTAAATCTGTGGCCATATCTACTACGACCAACAATTATGATTCTCTAGAAGGTGATTTTTTACCCAAGGATACCCCCAAATCCACCCCACCTAATGGCCCTCTCACACTAGAGAGGCCATCTATCGTACCTATCTTACGCCCTCCAAAGGGATTTCTTCGTCGCATTATGCATAATCCTAATGCTTGGGCAGCCCAACACTACAATATAGTGGAATATCTCACCCAAGCCCCTTGTGCCATGTCTGTACTTGAAGTACTGCAGTCCTACCTCATGCAACATAAATCTTTATTAATAGCCATTGGTGGAATTGACCCTGCAAAATCCAATTTTATTTCCTTCGACATGAATTGTAATGATTCTTGCCTATCACACCAATTAGCATTACAAATCACTGTCCAATATCTTAATAAAAATGTCTTCGGAACAATGCTTGATGAAGGTGCCAAAATTTGCATCATGTCCTTGACATGTTGGAAAGCTATTGGTTCTACCCAACATACCAAATTAGAAACCATCCTGAAATCTTTTGACAGTCATTTTTTCAAACCCTGCAAAATTCTCCCCTCATTACCTGTTGAACTTGCAGGAAAAACCGTTCTGGTAGAATTCGAGATAATTGATGCCACACACAAATATAATTTGATTTTAGGTCGCACCTGGTCTTACACCATGAAGGCTATTGCATCTAGTGTCTTTTGACTTGTTAAATTCCCCCACCAAAGGAATATCATCACTATAGACCGACTTGACTTCTGCACCCCATATGTGCGAATAAATCCTAATGAAAATTTACCCTTTATAGGAGAATCATCCTTGGGATGTGAAAGCATTGGGGTTTTACTTTACCCCTCATTAATGGGGAATTTTCCCCTCCCTCCACCAGATTTATCTCCAACTGTCTCCAACAATATGATATTTGTGGTTGTCGGTGCACCCATCAATTGCAATGACCCCTGGGTAATCCTTCACCCATATGATATGGAGTCTTATGGATACACTATGCCACTCTCACCAATCGAGCTGGCATATTCAGTCATTCAATCAACATGAGAATCTTATGATTCTCATTCTAGTATCCTACTAGATGAGGAACTGGATCAGTTTTCCTCTCTTTCTTAGGCTACCAATGCTTCAACCTCCCATGAATTTATCAACACCATCCTTCCTTTAGACGAAGCCATTATGGAATTAATGAATTTACAAGATAAACCTTGGGAGGATTCTCATCATCGATCCTCTTTCCTTCGCCTTGGAGTGAAGAAAAAAACTTAGATACAAACCCTTGTTTCAACTGATATTCAAGATCCATCCCTTTTACCTTCCACATCATACCATGTTTTATCTGAAGGCAATTTGGGAAATATTTCCAAAATCATTTTGATCAACATATCAGTTAAACCTGGGGTCGTGGAAAACATCCAGATAGGCACATATTTTTCCCCTGAAGAAATCAAATCGTATACTTCCCTATTTTAATAATTTTGTGACATATTCACCTGGTCCTATGAAGAGATTCCAGGAATTGACCCACAAATTGTTATGCATGAAATTAAAACTTACCCCGGAGCCCATCTAGTGTGACAACAACTCCGATTTGTTCATCCGAGGAAAGTTTCAACCGTTAAGGAAGAATTTCAAAAATTATTGAACGCTATTTTTATTTAACCCATGCCCTTAACTGAATGGGTGTTCAACATCATACTAGTTAACAAAAAGTAGGGCACCATATGAGTATGTGTTGATTATAGGGACCTCAAGAATGCATGTACTAAATACAATTTCCCTACCCCCTTCATTGATAATATCATCGATGATTTTGTTGAATGTGAAGTCTTCTCATTTATGGATGGATTCTCCGGCTATAATCAAATCAAAATCACTCTGGAGGACCAACACAATACCTCTTTTATTTGTCCATGGGGAACTTTTTCATATCGAAAGTTACCTTTTGGTCTTAAAAATGTTGGTGCAACATTCCAGTGGACCATATATTATGCTTTCCATGACATTAAACATATCGTACAACCTTACCTCGATGATATCCCTACTCGATCTCCCAAGAGGTTCGATCACGTAGATCACCTACGCCAAATATTCATCCATTGTCGATATTACAACATTTTCTTGAACCCACACAAATGAATTTTTTTTGTGGAGTCTAGTCGCTTACTTGGTTTCATTGTATCCAACTATGGGATCATAGTTCACCCCCTTAAAGTTGAGGCAATCATCGAATTGCCTCCTTCTAACTCTGTCATCCAACTTCAAAGGTTGGAAGGGAAAGAAAACTTCTTGAGATGCTTTGTTTCCAATTACGTTGAAAGCACCAAAGGTTTCATGCGATTATTGAAAAAGGGTGTACCTTTTATTTGGGATGAACAGGCCCAACAATATTTTGATTGTTTGAAGCAGGTTCTCACATCTACACCATTACATAAACCCCCAAATTACAATAATTTTTTCATCCTATACCTGGCAACTTCTAGTACCAAAATTGGAATGGTATTAGTCCAGAATGATGATCAATACAACGAACATGTTATTTATTATATCAGGAAGGGATTAGTTGGTGTTGAGCTTCGATATCCCTACGTTGAGAAGTTGGCAGTGACAGTTGTATACACTGTCCAAATATTTCGGCATTACATTTTGCTCCGAACCACCACTATTATCTCTGACACAAACCCATTGCAATATATTTTGTCATGCCAGATATTGGGGGGAAGATACTTTAAATGGATCTTCCTATTACAAGAATTTGATCTTGAATTCTCCACCCCTAAATCCAAAAAATCCTTGACTTTCACAGAATTAATGATCGATCTTCCCAGAGCCTTTGATGAATACATGGTACAAGATTTGTTTCATGATGAATCCTTGTTTCTCATCGACTTTTCCAATACTTGGTATGGGGACATACTGATTTATCTCCAGACCCAATGTTTCTAGCTCAACGTGTCTAAAGACGAGCGTCGTCGTATTCATCATCAGTCCTGAAACTATCTCATCGTCGGCGATACTCTTTACTGTCATGGAGTGGACATGGTGTTACGTCGATGTGTCATCCATTCCGAAGCTGCACGAATCCTAAATGGCTACCACTCCAGAGCATGTGGTGGCCATTTGTCTGGTTTAGCCACTGCCTAGAATATTTTATGCGCAAACTATTTTTGGCCCACAATTTTCAAAGATTGCATTAAGACGGTACAAAAATGCCACCCTTGTCAAATATTTTCTAAAAAAATGCATGCTTACCCTTCTCCTTTACACCCCTTCATTGCAATTGTCCATTTCTCCAAATGGGGCATCGATTTTACTACCTGTAAAACTCCTTTTTCCGTCGATCATAACTACAATATTATGACTGTTGATTATTTTACAAAATGGATAGAAGCCATGCCCACCTACTCTAATGACGCCAAGACTATCGCCTTGTTCGTATTCAATCACATCATCGCCCATTTCGATGTGCCCAAATCCATCGTGATCAATCATGGATCACATTTTTTCAATACCATGATGATAAAATTGTCTACTCTGTTGCGTTTTTTTTGACCAAGAACACTCATATCCTTATTACCCTCAAGAAAATGGTCAAGTTGAGTCCATTAATAAGGTACTCAAAAAAATTCTCTAGATAATGATTGGAAAACATAAATCCAATTGACATTTAATGTTATTACCAGGTTTATGGGAATATCAGACCTTAGCCAAAACGACCACTGGTTTCACCCCGTTTCAACTTGTCTATGGTTTAGAGGTTGTTTACCAATTGAATTCAAAATACCATCCCTCAAGATAAATTTTTAACTCTTGCCTGACACTTCTGCCAAAGACGAGCGACTCTTATATTTATCTTGTCTTGATGAACGACGTCGTGAAGCCATCATGGCTAATGTGTCTCATCAAAAGCACATCAAACACCAATACGATAAAAAAATACGCTCGCGAACCTTCTCAGAAGGTGACTTGGTTTTGTTCTACGACCAAGACTACGATAAATTAGGCTCAGTTAAGTTTGAACCTTTATGGAATGACCCCTATATAATTACACAATTTCTTAAAAAATGATCTTATTATCTAGCCAACTATCAAGGCAACCCATTATAGAGCTCCAGAACGGGCTCTACTTTAAAAAGTACTATGCATAAGCTTCATTCTATATAGTGCTTTTGTACCATATGTATTATAGTATGCCATGGTTGATTTTTTTCCCTTTATGTGACAGTCATTTTCAATATGCTTATAATACTTAATGATTGAGCTGCAAATGTCATCGTTTCCCTCACCCTATTTTGGATACATGGATGGAGCTAGTCGCACCTCCTGGAACATTGCTTCCACTGCATGGGTGATTATTTCACCCATCGACGATATAGTGAACTCTGGGGGAATCTATCTAGGCCCCGCAATGAATAATGTTGTAGAATACAATGCCTTCATTGAACTTCTGACTGAAGCATATGCTTTGGGAATACATCACCTGATAGTATGCCTAGATTCTGAGCTCTTCGTTTAACACCTCAATTCAACTTATTTTATTCAAAATCATATCCCTTTTTGGAAATATTTAAGGGTACGACTCTTGGAACGATCGTTTAATTTTATCTCTTATGAACATATACCAAGACAATTCAATTCTTTAGTTGATTCATTAGCAAATTTCGTTTTGAATTGGCATCTACTTCATTAAAAAGCATGACATTCAACATTCATTGTATAAACCATTATACACAACATTCATGACATATACATAAGTAGAAATAACAAAGCCATATATATGTATGTATGTATGTATGTCCAAAAAATATCCAAAACTAGTATAACATAACAAAATTGGGCTTTCTGCCCATACATCTACAAAACAAAAATGCACTAATAGTCCATCACACTAAAGAGCACTAATCATCACAAGGAGCCCTCTGGTCATTATAGAAAATGATTGTTCGTGTGACCTTCCGCATAAGGCACCCAAATTGGTTCCCCACACTTCATAATTTGCATACACAGACATCGTTTATGTGTGGAACTAGAATTCCCACAGTCAAATGATCAAGATTCTCCTCGAGATCTTCCAAGAGATTTGAATCGACTCTTCCACCATGTTTTTGTCTGTCAATGCCGAGTTTTTCACCTCGCCTATTCAATGGAGACATACCAACTATATGGACTGGTGCACAATCTACACATCAAAAATCATTTGTTATGTTACACCCAACAACATTTATATACAACAAAATCACAAAAAAAAAAAAATACCCAAAATACTAAAAAGTTATCTTTCTTACCAAATTCATCATTGAACCTTTCCCCCTAAGGGAGAACCATATTTGGATCATCATGGTAGTCCACACCATTATATGCATAATAATCTATCGCCACTATCTGGCGATCCCACCATCGGAAATATTTTACATCAAACTGGAATTGCATTCCCCCCCTAAGTCGAGACAACAGATCTATCCATTTCTTCATCATCGGATCTCTGTACCCAACATAT
The DNA here is from genome assembly GCA_032191745.1 of Picea mariana. Taxonomy (NCBI): domain Eukaryota; kingdom Viridiplantae; phylum Streptophyta; class Pinopsida; order Pinales; family Pinaceae; genus Picea; species Picea mariana. The sequence continues at coordinate 3,951 of JASDQU010095074.1, read as the reverse complement.
GGGACCACATCCCATGGACATGATGTAGGAAATCACTTGGAGAAGAAATATAATAAAATGGATCCATAGCAAAATTGTTTTTGTTGACCCAATGTGCACTTGGTCAACTTTTTCTTCATGGTTTCCAACACTGCAGCACACTAGTTATATATTGTAGGGGATAGACTCATCATTGCATAATATACTTGGCTCCTCGAAGACAAGTGCGACCCATCACTCCCTATCACCCGTGTAATGGTGAGTAAAATGGTGTGTAAGGTAAAGTACACTACATGACTAATTGGCATCACATTTCCACTCTTTTACATACCTGGGTGACAGTAGTGTGCCACATAGTCATCTACCGCTTTGGACCACCCCTCTTGTCACCTACCAGAACCATGGTGGCACCACAACGGGACAATTCTATCATAAAATATCTATCCTCCATATCCAAGGTCAATATCTGGTCTCGTACCACAAAGTGATTCCTATATTCATCCCACATATCGACCAACTTCTGTAACATGGTTGGTTGAGTTCGCATGTTTTGACAAAGGAAGAATTTCAATAACCCACAATTTGTCAAAGCATCTAGAGTGAGAGGATCATCCACAATTTATTAGTCACTTCATGTTTGAATTCTCTTCAATCCAACATTGTTGCTCACACCTACCACATACACAATTTTTTTATCAGAACCCAATCATAAAAGCAAACTCATAATTTTTTACAAAAAAAATGATAAAATCCAACTCGGACTTGACCCCCTTGAGAAAATAGTGCAACAGGTTGCGACCCTATGTGGCAGACAATGCAATTGGTCGCGACCATATTGGTTGGTCTCCCCTCAAATTTACCCTGGGCGCTACCGGTCATGACTTCCTCCTTAAGACATAGAAATCGAACCATTCGATGGCATCCCACAAGGAGCCCAGTCGCAACCGCGTAGACTCAAAATTTTCAAGGCTTTCCATTAACAAAAAAATGCATGAAATAAAAAAATACAAGATGGGTTTTGTAAGTTGGGAACCAACCTGTGTTTTTTGGCTGAAGGTTACATGATTTGTGGTTCCAAACTTCACAATCACTGCTCCAAATTATGGCAAGAAAATGGCTATTCAAACTTTCACAATGGTAAATGGGTAAAATGAGGTAAAAGCACTATTTTTTACCCCATATATGACTTCACTTTAACCTTGTTCACACAAGAACTAGCTCTTTTTTTTCATTTTTTGGCTATTTATCATTTTAATTTCTCTTGGGACCACATACTTATACAATTATTGTTAGGAACACTTTCAAAATAAGCTATGGATCCATTCTATGGAGTCTTCTTTAATCTCTTTTTCAACTTCTTAAAAATGAAAAGATTGTTGAGTATGCTTGTCTTTTCACACTCGTCTCCTATATTTAAAAATACGTCCACCTGTTATACATTTACCCCTTTTTCAGGCCAGATGGATTCTTTATGAAAAATGATCTCATCATAAGAGGACTCTTTAAGCTCTTTTCAAACTTGTTAAGAAATGAAAATATTGTCGAGCGATCTTGTTGTCTTTCACACTCGTTAAAGTGAATTAGAAAGCACGTCTATTGAGTGATATTTTATCTCTTTTTCGGTCTCATAAGACTATTTACGAAAAAGGAACACCCTATCAATTATGGTTAGGAGAGTTCTCCTAGGTATTATTTTATATTTTTTCAAACCCTGGAGACTAACTTTATGAAAAATTCCCTTATGGAGTTTTCTTTACCACCTTTTCAGACTCTCTAAACACAAAAAGGCCATCGAGTTTACCTTCTTTGGAGTCATAAAAATTCACATCGAAGGAACCAATCATGGGACCAAATCCATCCTTCCTCAGGTTCGTTAATAATATGTCGAGGGACTCATCGCCAAATGAGCTATATTGAGCATCTGTTATCATCCTCCAACTCGTAAAACTAGAAAGAGGTACTCACTAATCATGGTGAGGAATTTTTAGAGGGTTTTTCCGTCTTGTTATATTCATTATCTGGAATTTGTCATTACTTTGAGTTTCCATTGAACAATGCACCTATTCTATCACCACATACAATAGTCGGGTTATCCATTTTCTCTCATTAACCACCATTCCCATCATTGTGTCACGTTCCACTCACCGGTCCATGTTACACGTCAAAATTACTCACTTCGATGATATCTCATTTTCATTATCGCAAGTGTCACAAGCATCACAGAAATCATATTGTCATATCACATGTGTCACATTGCAGACAACATCATAAGAACACTTGAGATATCCTCTAAGATTGGTTAAAAGAAGGAAATATGTCATTTGGCGAAGAGTACAAAATTTTACTATGAGAAATTACCATCATAAAAGTGTTTTTGGAGATCAATGCTCCCCTGCCCACTTGAAAGGAGTGCTAGTTATCCTTTCCCTCTTAGCAGAGAGAATTGCAACACTCTGTGGCCCACTTTGAGGGAGCACCAATCTATTGAGAAAATCATGGGTACAAATCCCCCTTATCTCTAAAGACAGTTGAGAAATATCCGAGTCAATTTGGCTCGAATCCAAGTCCAAGGATGGATCTAAGGGGAGTTCCACAACTAATGGAGTAATATCCTCAACTTATCCCAAGAATATCTAAGGTGGTTAAGCCTCTAAAATCATATATAAGGAGGCATCCTCATGGTGAAATGAGGAGAATAATCAGTGAAAATTATTGTCAGTTTGATTGTGGATCGTTCGAGCAAGGTGTTGGACTAGGAGAGCTTGGTGAGGCTACTACATCTGCATCTACACTTTGTAAGCACCTTATTTTGTTCTCATTAATACATGTGGTTGGCCCGTTTCCTTACATATTGTGTACATTTGCATGAGATTGTCTTTTGGATAAATCTAGCTTTAAACTAATCATGGTAGAATAGGAAGTACGCTTTGTCTCCGTTGTTTATTGGATTGAAGGACTTGTTAAAGGACTTGGAGATCAAGTTCAACTTGGACTGAGCAAGGACAAACTTTGGAAAAAGGTACTCATACTTTCTTCCTCTTCTCTATTGACTAGCTTAGCTATGTGTAAAGGAAAGTAAGTGTTCAAAGTTACCACTTTTCTGTCTTGGTCATAGGGGTTTGATATCCAAGAGGGAATTCACCTGTCCGTCGGGGAATTTTTCTACAACAGAAATTGGTGACTCCACTGGGGAGCAAAGCTTTCAGTTTTGGTTTCCTTCCTTGGTCTTGCTTTAGTATTTTCCCGTCTTTAGATCCTATTCACTGTGTTTTCCAGGTTTTTAGATGTGTTGTTAGTCTTGAAGTCATCCTACACACACTGATTTTTCAGTTTTCCTGAGTTGTTTGATTTTTGGGTCGACACTCTTCATTCTCAAAAACCAACACTCCCCTTCCATTACATCCCAAGTGCTATCTCTCCCCTGCAGTGCTTTATAGAGCACTGCAACGCTCTGGTTCCTTTATCACCAGAGTGTTGATTTTCTATTCTGTTGAAAGTTTTTGGGATATCTCTTTTGGGTGTAATTTTTGTTTTTTTATCCTACTCAACACTGTTGCTATCACCATGTGTCTTATGCAAATCTTGCAACCATTTGATTTCAAAGGGTTTTTTATGTTTTGTTTGGTTTTTAAAAGATATTGAAATCACTCTTCCTTGTTTTGGAATCACTCTTCCTCTTTGAGATCCAAAGTTGGTTTGATACTTTTTCATTTATCTAATTGCATGAAAGTTGTTACAAGGAGGTTCAGAGATATTTTTATTATTCCATAGGGTCTTTGATTTATATCTTTCCAAGCAATTTTCCTTGATTGAGTTCTTGTTAGAACAAGTTTCTACTTGTTTTCTTTCATACCTTACTGCCTTGAGTGCATGCTTTGTTTGTAGCCTTTTTGCTTCGTGTCTTTTGCATCTGCATATGACTCTTCTTTTAATTGAAAGTAGTGGAGCATTAAAGGATTTGGATTTAATTTC
>JASDQU010095072.1:0-21819 GCA_032191745.1 Picea mariana | reverse complement strand
AAAGTGTTGTTACCTTTTAGTAGAAGAAGTCTCTTCCATCCTGCTTAGTCTTCTTTGTAGGTTCCTTTTATTCGGCAATCGATGCTTCGTGTTTCTCCTTCCTTTTCTTTAGTTCGGGACACTGATTCCTGTAGTGACCGTACTTTTGACAATTGAAGCACTGTATTTCTGAAATGTCTTTCTCTTGATTTGAATTCCTCCTTAAATCAGACTTCATTTTGTTCCTGAAGTTCTTGAATCTTGTTGTGAAGGCTTGATCATTGTACTTATTTTGGGGTTTCTTTTTTGCATTGATCCTTGATTCTTCTTGGGCACAGCAAGTCCAAAGTTCTTTAAATGTCGGGTACTCCTTCCTTGTGTTCATGCTTGTGGCAAATGCATCCCATGTCTTAGGAAGACCATTGAGTATTATGTTCACCAATTCCTTCTCTGATGTGATCTCTTCAATAGCTTGTAGTTGATCTTTTAACTAGGATATCCTTACAAAGTATGATGTTATGTTTTCGTCATCATTCATCTTCATGTCATGGAGCTCATTCTTTAGACTCATAACTTGTCTAATGTTTTTGACTGAGAAGATATTTGTTAGGGCATCGTACATCTTCTTCGATGAGTCAAGATGGGAGATGTAGGGTATCAAGTGGTCTTTTATGGAATCCACTATGATACTCATGGCATTGATTTCAACATCTTTGAACTTTTCCATAGTTGCAACGTTTTGCAGTTCCTTCTCTTCTCCTTCTTCAAACTCTGGCTTCACAATCTTTCCTTTCACAATATCTAGCACTTTATTCTTAGCAAGGATGAGATNTTTGACCAGAAATCCAAACTTCACGTCTTGGCCTTCTAAGAGTGCCAAGAGATGTGCTAGGCTAGGGTGCACGGATCTATCGGGAGAATAGGTCAATCCATTCACTTAAGGTGCCTCAACAAGAGGTTTAGGGTTTCTGGAACTACTTCTGTTAGTAACCCTAGCTGCAGTGCTTTTGGAAACTACTCCTACTAGTAACCCTAGCGACAGTTCCTTAACGAGCTCAATATCTAGCGGCTATGTTTCCTTCCAGCATTTTAGGCTGACTGAAGGGGTGTGGGCCCATAACCTATTATAATATAGAATATGGTGTGCTCGTTTTACCATTGATGATACCCTCGTCACCCAACCATAGGCCAAAGCCTCCCTCCGAGAACCTTAACCTTGACTGAGAATTCCTCTGGAAGAAAACCCTAGGCTAGATAGCCAAACAAAGGGTAGTGCACCTTTCCCCAAGGATAGCATAACACAAAATACTGATCAGATAGTCCAAACCCTCACTAATAGATAGTCCAAGCCAATACTGAAACTAGCTGCTGCTGCAACTGCACCTGTAGTCCTCCTCCACATGTGTGCACCAAACTGGAGCTGCAGTGCGCACCAAAACTGGGAACTGCAATTCTAAGATATGACAAATGAGAACTGGCACCCTGTATTTATAGTGGTTCTGCCAATTTTGCTAGGCCCGACTTCTCCTTCTGGATATGTGTCTGTTCAGTATATTATTATTAATTATGGCCGACTTCTTCTCTTGGAGGCTAATAACCTAATATAAATTATCTTCTTGAGCCGACAAGACTTCTAGGGTTATTAGCCAACTCATTAGGGTTTCTCTTTCTTCCAGGAGTCTTTTATTCTCGTCAGGTTCACACATGGAGGTAAATACCTCTCACAGCTACCATAATATTAACAGGCCACACATTTTAGTTGAATGTGAAACAACTTTATAAACCCACAGAAGGGCAAGAAAAATATCAAATTAGAAAACTGCATCACTTGCATATTCACAATTTGAAAGTATTGATTAGGTACAATCCATATGCACATGTGGTTGACTACCTAGTTCTTGTTGACCCAATGGAAGTTCCTACGACAGAAGAATTCGATAGATCAAAATGTTTTGACTAAAAATATTATGTGATTGGAGGAAATCATTCTATAGATTCTAGAAGAGAATTGATGCAATAATATCTCAATAATCCTCTTTTTGAGATAGTCAAATGCATAATTTATGTCGATTTAATAGATTAAGAAGAAAATTTATTGGCATGGGATCATAAGATAGACAATGAGTACAGAATTTCTATGACTTTCATTCAAAGGGTGATATTTATCCATAATGAGTTTTCTAAAATACGTCGTGGGGAGAGATCAAATGTTGATGTCAAGTTTTGGAAGCAATGTTGTATGGAAATAGGATTCCCACTTGATAATGAAAATACAAAAGAAAAAATCGCAAAGGAAGTGATATATTTAGAGTTGTGGATAAATATTTTCAATTGGGATTTAGAATTGGACATGTATGGGATTTGATAAATGAGATCTTCACCCTATAGAAAAATATTAGTATAAAAAATTAGAGAGTTAAGAAGGCTAAACCATTGATATGCGGCACAAGTAAGACATGTCTTGACATAAAAAAATCTTCCAGATGATATGACTATAACACCTTGGAGATCAATAAAAGGAGTGAAGGATGATAAACTTATCATAACTATATTATCATGTGTTAGGTCAGGAAAATTGTCAATGGAAGAAATGTGTGATGAATTCAAAAAGTAAGTTTGTTGAGTTATTTTTATTTATGTTAGGACAAGAAAATCATTTTTTTCAATTTAACATATCAATGTTCTAAGTATTTTGTTATATATATCATTATAACATTATTTTTTATTATTTAGTCACAAGGTGTATATGAGAATACAAGAGGAAATGGTCAATATGTTGAATGAATAATGTTGGGATGATGTTAAACTCAACTATTTAGATTCAAGCTCTTCAACAGTATTGAAACATTTTTTTGTTGCATTCAAAAAGTTATGTTGATTTATTATATTCATATCATTCATTTGTAAGTTAATTTATTTCTATTTTAATAGTTATAGATATATAATTATATGTTTGTTTGTTTCATTAAAAATGCCAAAGAAGAATGCAGATGGAGTACCTGAAACTTTCAAAAGTTTTATTCAAAAACCCAAGTTTGANNAAGAGAAAGAAGGAGACATGTTCAAAATGTTTAACTTGATGACACCCTTGATCACTACATTCGGAATGGGCTCGACACTGTTCAATATAAAGTGATATTAGGTGATTGTGAACAACTTGCAAATATTTTACCTAAAAGAGAATACTTCCTAGTTATTGCGGATATCGCTCATGGTTATAATATCCAAAACATTGGATATGATATTGAGCCTTATACTTACCAAGCTTTCAGTAAAGTGGTTATGGGATTTATGGAAGTTACAACACCGTCATTTTGGGGATTTCTAGTATTTCATTCAGACACACCACAAGGATTAGTACAATCAAGCTTCAAGGAGAAAGAAAAGACAAGGATGCAATTTATTTGGTAAGATATTGAAAGTGTATGTTTAGCAATTAAGATTAGAAAACAATTTTATTAATTTACGAGCTAATTGAATTTGCACTTATTTATGTTACAGGCACAAGCCTAATATTCATATCTCCAATAGAGAATCATTTAAACGCTATTTTGAGAGTATACATCTTGCAACCTAGACAAAAGATGATTCTTGTAATTCTCTTCTTGTCAATGTAAAGGATGTAGAGACTCCTAGTAGTATATTGGTATACAATGTTGTGGTTAGAAAACTAACATAGGAGGAAAAATATTTGAAAGGAGAGATGGTTAACATTTATCAAAAACCAAAATCATTAATTAATTATCTTATAGATACATTTTCAAATGAAGGAGAATGAGTTTTGGATTTGTTCTCGGGGTCAGGTAAGAATTATGATCTAATATTTATGAAATCATACTTCAATCTTATATTATTTTTAATTTATGTCTTTCTAAAGTATCTAACTTCATTATTTATTTTGTATTTGGTGATTAGGTACAACATTAGCATGTTTCTTACAGAAAGGAAGGAGTTGCATAGCCATTGAAATTGACCCAATGTAGTGCAATTTTATTCAACAAAGAATTAATGTTATTCCAACTCTTCTAGATGAAATGCAAGAAGTTGGTTTGAGGAAAGGAGATTTTAGTGAATCAAAGTTGGCAAAATTGTCAAAGGAACCTCAAGTACCATTAGGAGGAATGATTGGAAAGGATCACTTTGGGGAACTTGCGGATATCAAAGAGCCAATGGAAGAACAAAATGACACAATGAAAGTGCAAAATGACATTGAAGAAGATGATAATGTGTCTGTTGAGAATGATGAATTTGGGATATATGATATTGTTGATTAGTTTTAAGATGCCCTTGAAGACGATGCTCAATTTTGCAAATTTTTGATAAGCTATAACTATAATGGTTTGACTTCCAAATTCTAAAATATCAATAACGATATATGTATTGTTGTTTTGTGATGAATCTTTTTATTGTTTTATTTTTCATTTTATTTGTATGTGAATCACTATATGTTGGAAAATTTTATTAAATGTTGTCATTTTTTACTTCAAATGTATAAAAATATGAAAGAAAATGATAATTTTTTTATAAAATTTTGACTTTTTTTGTTCAATTATGTCTATAAAAATGTTTTATTTGACATGATATTTTAAGGAATATGTACCAAAATGTATAGGTTTTTTTATTATATATGGTTATAAAATGTGTATTTAACTATTCAAAAATAGTGTTATTTAACTATAATTTTTTTCGTTGTATTTAAGTAAAGGTAAACAATGTGTTAAAAATGATGTTTTCCACTATATTTAAAAAGTATGGAACAATAAATTAATTAAGGAGACAAAATTATATGAAAAAACATATCTTCAAAAAAGTAAATGGTAAAAATATTTTTAAAATTGAAAGAAGCATGAAAAAATGACTAAAAACACCATTGAATAAAAAAAATAGAATTTTTTTTAAATAGATGAAAAATAAGCATTTAAAAAAATAATGTGGAAACATTGTGGATCGAAAAATTTAAAATATCAAAAAACCACCTAAAAACGGAGGGGGGGTTCTACCGGTAGCACCATTTTTAAAAACAGGGTAAAAAATTGGACACGCCAAAAAACGAGAACTCTGTAGAGTTCTCGTTAAGTTGGTAACTATGTTCTAACCCTATCACACCTATTGGGCTAGTTAGAAGTGGTTTCCAGTGGTTGATTTTTTTATTGTTAAGCTTGGTTTTCTATAGCCATAAAGCTGATAATATCACTGCAGAAACCTTTTGTTTCAGCCTTGCTTTTTGCGCTACAGTTATTACTTAATCATTGACGAGTTGAGCTAGCTTTCATTGGTTTGCCTCTTGTTTATTTTATCATATGCTTAGAACTTATATTGCATCATTTGCTATCTTTATTGAGATGATATATATCATTTACTTTTTCTACAATTAGGGACAACAAGCTTAAATTTCTTTTCACACTAACATATTGCAAATATCCTTGGCTTTTATTGTGTCTCGAGTAGGTACTTCACTCTCGGAGGGTCACTCAAATCATTTGGCAAACCTTGAACCTTCCCAAGACCTCTTTCCAAGCTCTTTTCATCATATAGAATTGACCTCTAGAGACATTCACTCATACTTGTCATTTTCCATCTCAATCCCTCCTAGGGTCACTAGAATTTCCCCCTTGAGGTAATTACTTCACATATAAAGTGACAGGAACACCTACCTAAGGTGACAATGGGTAGGTTCTCTCCTAGTTTTCGCCAATTGGTGGTTGGGTTGGGATTTCCCCAACCTACAAATTGTGCGATAACAAAGACTATATAAACTTATTTCCATTTCCCCATGCCAAACCAAGTGCGTAGCTTTGAACCCATGTTTTATTGTGCATAGGTTTAATACAATATTTTGTTTTGAAAATTTGTTTTTAACTAGGATGAGTTGTTAGATGTTATAAATGTTCATACTTATAAGGATGGAAAAAGTGCGATTGAGTATGTCTGCATCCTATGGATCCCACAGACAAATTTTACATGAATTTTACAATGGAGAGGTCCAAAATTTTTACAATGCATGCAGCAATTCGGTGATCATCCTGTACATGGTTTCGTTTTGATAAAAATAGAAAGAATTTCGATTTGATATACGATTTGCTCATAGATTTTTTTGGATTTGAATGGTTATTCATTTTGGATTTATTTTGCTAAGTTTGTCTGAGTGAAGTAATGAAATTAATGGTGTGTTTTCAATACAATTTGTTTGGTATATATTCCGCACAAAAAGTTTTTATGCTCAATTTAGAATACGATTATGTGTGGATTCGATCTCGTTATGATTCGCGTGCTGTGTTTGTTAAATGATTTCGGGAGTATAGTTGTTACGATATGTTGTGTCGTATGATTTTCTGAATCATGAGTACCACTCTGTTCGATTCAATTTGGAAAGAATTACTTCGTTTTTATAAAAACAATGCTCTCAGTTGAGCCTATGCGAGTGCGCCCAAATTGTGGAATGTTTTTGATTCATAATCACTATGTTAAAACCTTCTCTGTTTGATTCACTTCTATTCTGTCTGGATTATGAGTTGGCAAGATTGTTCTATGAGCTGGACTCGTATTTTAATTGCTGCTCTGTTTGATTCGTAAAACAAATTGATCAACATTCATTATCCGATTATAATTCATTGCCAAATGAACGATTCTGACCAAAGTCAAAACGATCTTATTTGCCCAATTTACAGTAACAAATTACGAATTCTTTTGCAAATCGATCGACCCTGTTACGATTTTATTTGAATCGATTTTCGCGCCAGTTTGAATTAATCTATTCATGGCTGTGTCAACACAGTGATAACGATTTGATAACGATCATGTTTGGCTTCGATCGTATCCCTTGCTGATAAGTTAGCATAACAATTGTATGTGATTTGTTTTGATTGTGTCGATTCCAAATTAATATCAAACGATTTCACAATCTTTGGATTATGGTTCTGCTCATTCGATTTTGTGGTGACACAAGAAATAGAGTACGCATATCTCTGTAGGCATTCATTGATTCAGATCTTGTTTAGTTTTGAATGATATGACAAATTTAAATTAAATGATTCATTTTCAAATGGTTATTGGATGTCAATTAAATTGAAATCTTGAAAATATATTTTTTATCGATTTTAATGCTGATCCTGTACCTTATTTAGACTAGCTACAGAATCAGATGATTCTATAGCTAGTCTATAGAATTAAATTTTATATCATTTTATTAATAAAAGATCCTTCTAATTTGTTCATTTTTTTCCTTTTCAGGTGAATTCGAATTGCATGGGATTTGATGGACAGTCTAGAGGATATTTGGATGTTTTACTTTTATTTTAGTTTCCTAGTTTAGACAACTTTGGGATATCTTCCCAGATTTTATGTAAACAGTTTTATAACTTCCACAGGGAGGTTTTACCCAGTGGAAAACCTTTAAATACTTATTATTTTGTGTAATAAGGATCATCCTCGCTTGTGGGAGAACCAGGATTATGAATATCTAATACAGACTGAGACAGAAGTTGATGTTCTGCTACAACTTTCGCTTTTCATAATATCAATCTTTTGTTTCATGTTATGCTTATCAATTTGCATTTGATTAGTGACTACGTTAGCTATCATATTCTTTTGCAAATGATATGAATTAATTAATATGATCCATGTCTGATTTCTTCCATTACTTAAAAATTCAGCAATTAATTGATTCAGTTTATGAATGACAGATTTCTCTTCTTCATCGATTGGATTATTCTGTATAAGTCTTTGCATAACAGGTTTATCTAATTGTAGAGATTTATAAATCATATAATTGTTGTGATTTTTATGTCTTGTTTGTCTTGTAAAAAAACTTAGAAAGCACTACAACTATCATTTACGAGAAGCTTCTGGATTATTCAGTGTGAGTTTCCTTCCTTCGATCTGCTAGCATAGTCATCATACACAGGGCAAATCTGGAGCGTATCTCTAGGTTAGTTTGCGATTTATTTTCGTTAATTTGTTTAGAATAATTTAAGTAGTTTGATTAAATATATTTTTAGTTTAGATTAGTAATTTAGTTTAGTTATTTTTCTGTTTTATTTCTGTTCATAAAATTATAAAAGCAATAAAAATATCTCTCGCTGTCTTAGGGCAGAATGCAAATGATTTTTTTCAGGTTTTATCTAAATCTGTAAATTGTGGATATTGTACATTTTGTGAATAAGTTATATTGCAGTTAGTAGTTAGATAGTTAATTAGTTAGAGTTAGTATAGTAGTAATTAGTAGATTGTGTTTATAGAATAATTAGTTTTAGTTAGTTTATTTAGTTTGTTTTATTTGGTTTTAGTTAGATTAGTTAGTTTAGATTAGTTTTCTTTTTGTTTTCTTAGGACCTTAGATCGGCTAATAGAGCCGCTAAACCCGTCAGGGTGGTTCATCCCAAACAGCTTGGGTTATTAGACAACCCCGGACCGATTCCACTCTCTCAGTTGACGGACGATCGATTTTGCCCGTCAACAAATGGCGCTAGAAGGAGGGCCTGAACTTAATTAATGGAACGAGGCAGTCGCAAGACTCCTCCCCCCCCTAATCGCTCACCTATAGTGACTAGAAGCCGTTCACACGATAATATTCCCCTTCAAACAGCAACTACTTCAACCGATGATCCACAGATCACAGTTGAGCCAACAACCCCTAATCCTACAGGTGGTGACATACAAGAGATTGTCCGTCAATCTCTTATTAAATCACATAGTGCCTTAGCTCGTCTTAGGCAACCAAACAGTCCGTGAGGTCAAACTTTGGACTTCTCTGATATCAGAGAACAATTAGGTGACACTAACCTCACTGTGAATCCCACAGATCCAATCACAAATTCTACTGCAGGAGGATCTGGGATACCTCCTTCACCTCCTCCATCATCTCCTCCCTCTTCTGGAGGAGATTCTTCTGACGAAGGCAATTCACTTTCTCAGCCTTCCACACCCACTACCCCAATGGAAGATCAGAACAATCCTGCTAGACCCTGGCTTGATCAAGATGTTGTAGTTGTACCTGGAGCCTAGCACCCTTTACCTAAACACCCAAAGAAATGGCTTCCCAAGTTTGATCCTGACTCAAAAAAGATAGCTGAAGATCACATTAAAAAATTTATGCTAGCCATTAGACTCCGCAATGTTGAACATGAAGACGTTCTCTGTAGGTTGTTCCCTTATACTTTTGAGGGTAATGCATCCACATGGTACTTTGCCCAACAACCCCATACCATAGTGTCTTGGGAAAAGTTTGAGTCATGCTTTTTGGAAAAATTCGGAGACGGTAAGCCTCTGGAAGTCCTAGTCATGGATCTTTCTAGCTTAAGAATGAACCCAAAAGAAAAAGTTAAAGACTTTAATCAAATATTTTTAACACTTAAAAACCGAATCCCTGCAGATTCCATGCCTGTCGAGAGTCTTATAATAGCTTACTACACTAAATCTTTACATCAAAGTATAGCTATTTGGGTTAAACGATCTAAGAAAACCACATTGTTAGAGGCCTTCAAGGAGGCCAGCAAGATTGAAAAAGACATACTTAGTCTTAAAGACTCTTCTAGCAACGAAACAGAGACTAGTTCTTCTTCCAAAAAGAAGATCAAAATTCTCCCCAGACCCGCTCAAAGTAAAACACAACCTGAAAACTCTGATTTGGAAAACTTAACTAAAGTTGTTCAAAAACTGTCGAATCAAGTTATAGACTTAAAAAGGTCGACTGAAGAAGCTTCCTCGAGTAAAGGACCCTACAAACCCCCTTTCCGAAAATCTTTTCCTACCAACCGACCTAATCCAACTCCCAAAGGCTTAAATCTAGAAATTTTGCGATATGCCCTTCAAACAATTCTAAAAGCCCAAGATAACTTGATACCCCCTGAGATCCCTCAGGAGGTAGTTGAACAAGAAACAGTTCAAGAAGAAGAGTCTTCTCCAAACATCTTTGGACACTTCTCGGATAGCATCTTTCAAGCTAACTTCGAGACAGTTCACCCTTATAATACTAGGAGTAAGACAGCAAACAAACCTTCTACCGAAAACACTACAACTTCACCTCCAAAGCAATCTAAATCAGTTGAGACTAAACAGAGTAATGTGAACCCCAACTTAGATTATGATGTTGTAGAAGATCTTAAAAAGTTAAGGGCTAACATTTCTATTTATGAGTTATTGAAGTTTCCATTTCTGCTTCAAAAAATGTTGCAAAATATTTCAGAGAACGACAAAAATGGTAATTCAAGTGGTAACAAAGTTGTGCAAAGCAAAGTCCCACAGAAGACTTCCACTAAAAATAATCCTGATCCTCAAGATAAAGGAAGCCTTCCTGTAAGTAATGTAAATAATGTAGATAAAGTAGCTTTAGAAACTACGAGTAAAAAGCCACAAGCTACTACTCTTAGTACTCGCAAAAATGTACCTCCTTTCTTGTTAACCTTTGAAATTTTCAAAAGAAACATGCATAATTGTATGGTGGACTCAGGAGCGTCATCCAATGTGATGCCTTGGTCTTTCTGCCAAAAGATTAACGCTGAAGTGGAACCGTCTACTTTAAAAATCATACAGCTTGATCTAACCAATGTTAAAGTTATAGGCGAACTAAAAAATGTATTGATTAGATTATCTTCTAACCCTAAGGTTCATCGGGTTATTGATATAATTGTTGTGGATATTACAGAGGTGTATGGTCTGTTTTTAAGCAGGGACTGGCCAGAACAGCTACATGGTTACTTCGCAACAGACTGGTCTCACCTATGGCTCCCGGAGACGGTAAGCCTAACAAGATCAGGGTGAATCGTGAGCGCTACCTTAAGTTCACAGTCACAGATCTGAATGATCCTAACGAACCATATACAACTTCTGCTGATTCACCCGAAGTCCAAGGGATGGACACCTTCTTCGGCACTTTCATGGTCGAGGCTTCACCTATCAACAATCCAGAACAACAATCCGAGATTGTAGCATATATGCAACCAACAGCTTCTATATAACAGTCCCATGTGCCCGATGGAAATCAAATTTGGTCTCTATATTTTGACGGTTCTAAGTCTAAAGAAGGAGCTGGTGCAGGTTGCATCATTATCGATCTGGTAGGTAACAAGACATTAATGGTTTGTAGACTATAATTTGAATGCACTAATAATACTGTAGAATATGAGGCTTTACTGCAAGGTCTCAGAAAATCTCTGGATATGAACATTCAAAACCTGGTTGTATTTGGCCACTCTGAAATTGTGGTTAGACAGGTAAGAGATTCTATCCACTGTCTTTCTCCACATCTCAAAAGCTACCAGTCTGAGGTATGGAGTTTAATGAATAAATTTTCCGCTTTCAATATAAATTCCATTCCTAGATTAAATAATACTGAAGCAGATCTATTAGCTAATGTAGCTTCTAAACTTCTTCCTGCAGAAGGCTTGTCCCCAGACGCATTCTCCGTCGAGCTGTTGTTTCAGCCATCTGTTCCTGACAACATTACGAACTGGAGAGTATTTGATGATGATCAGCAGATCATTAACTTTCTGCACATGGAAGAAACCTTTCAAGGCACGGTGATAGATGAATGCATGCACGACAACAATTTTCACGATTTTACGATAATACCTGATCCGAAATCTCCTGAAGCACTATCAGACATGGTAAATTCCATACCCAAATCTATAGTTAGATTAGAGAAGTTTTATGATTTCAAAGATAAATTTAAAAAGACGGTCAATTGTAAAACTAATAGTTCCTCGTTGTCTTATGAAAAAGTGAACTTAGGAACTAATGAAAATCCTCAATGCATTAACCTAGGCTTGGGATGTTCTAGACAAGAAAAAGATGCTTTTGTTAAATTATTTAAATAATTTAAGGATGTCTTTGCATGGACGTATGATGATCTTAAAACTTTCGACCCTAATATCATACAGCATGTCATCCCGATGAAGCCCCAAACCTTACCCTTCCAACAGAAACTGAGGAAGATGCACCCTAAACTTGATTCGACCGTTCAAAAAGAATTGAATAAACTCCTAAGTGCTAAAATAATTTTTCCTGTTAGGCCACTCAATGGGTTTCCAACCTTGTCCCAGTTCGGAAGAAAAATGGGGAAATCCGACTCTATGTCGATTTTCGAAACCTCAATAAAGCGTCTAATAAAGATAACTATCCTGTCCCACCCATGGAATAGATCCTTCAACAAGTATCTGGTTCCGAGAGGCTATCCTTGTTAGATTGTTTCTCTAGATACAACCAAGTCGTGGTGTCTCCACCAGACCAACTCAAAACTACCTTCCGTACCCCATGGGGCACTTATGCTTATCGTAAAATTCCCTTTGGATTGATTAATGTTGGTTCTACCTTTCAGAGAGCAATGGACATTGCTTTTCGAGGCTTAATCAATCGATCTGTCGTAGTTTACTTAGATGATGTGATTGTTTATTCTAAAAACAAAGACAATCATCTAGCTCACTTACGAGTCGTTCTACTGCGATGTCGTAAATACAACATCTCCTTGAACCCCAAAAAGTCCATCTTTGCGGTAGAACAGGGTAAACTCTTAGGTTTCATTGTGTCTAGTGAAGGGATGATTATTGACCCTGAAAGGACTCAAGTCATCGCTAAACTTCCCCCTCCTACATCCAAAAAATCCATGCAGTCTTTCTTAGGCAAAATTAACTTCGTGAGAAGATTCGTCTCCAGTTTCTCCGAAATGGTCAGGCCTCTACAGAATCTGATTAAGAAAGACACCCAATATCACTGGGGACCCACAGAAAATCAATCTTTCAATGCCATAAATAAGGCCATAATAGACGCTCCGTCTCTCATGAGCCCTGACTTCTCTCAAGATTTTACACTCTATACTTTTGCCTCTGACCATTCCTATGCCACCGTCTTAACTTAGAAGAATGCCGAGAACAACGAAGTACCCATCGCCTTTATGAGCTCTACTTTCAAAGGTGTTGAACTTAACTATCCAGCGGTTGATCAGCAAGCCTACATTGTTTTCAAAGCAGTTAAGCATTTTCGGTCCTATCTTTTGAAGTAAAGGACGAAAGTCATTGTCCCCTTCCCTGTCGTAAGGAACTTGTTAGTACAAAAGGAGTTAGGAGAAAAGAGATCTAACTGGGTCACCTCCTTACAGAAGTATGACTTAGAAATCACCCTAGCTTAGATTGTGAGAGGCCAAGGGTTATGTAATTTGGTGGTTGATTCAGAGACAGGACAGCCAGAAGACAGTGATACGTCAAACTTAGGACAAAGCAATCAAAGCCTAATCTGTTGCACACAAAACCTTGTTAGTCCCTGGTACGGTGATATTAGGTTCTGTCTTGAACATGGGTCAACGCCCCGTCACCTTGACCCTACCAAGAGAAGAGCGTTGAGGCTAAAGTCTGCCTCCTTTCATCTAGTTAATGGTGTATTGTTTCGTCAGAATTTTGACAGCGTACTAATGCGCTGTCTCGAGAAAGACGAAGCAGAAAAAGTCTTGCTAGAGTTGCATGCAGGAGATGCTGGTGGTCACTTTGGTGGTGACACCACTGCTCATAAGGTTTTAAGAGCCGGTTACTACTAGCCCACGCTTTTTAGGGACACCCATGCCTTATGTCGTAAATGTATCATCTGTCAGAAAGCATCAGGGCGGTTGCAAAAACCAGCCTTTCCCTTGCAACCCGTTTTAGTAGATTCTCCTTTCCAGCAATGGGGCCTTGATATCATAGGTCCAATTAACCCTCCTTCCTCGCAAAAGCACAAGTATATTGTGACAGCCATGGATTACTTTACTCGATGGTTTGAAGCTGCTGCGCTAAGAACTGTCAACACCAGTCAGGTAATCGCCTTTCTAAACTCAAATATTATCACTCGTTTCGGTATCCCTGACTGTTTAGTCTTTGACAACGCTTCATACTTTTCTTCTCTTGAGATGAGCGAGTTTTCTTTGGAGAAAGGAATTAAGCTGAAGTATTCTGCTAGTTACTACCCCCAGGGCAACGGATTAGCAGAATCAACAAACAAGAACTTGATTAAAATTATCAAAAGAACCATAGTGGAAAATCACAAAAATTGGCACAATGCATTGCTGAACGTGCTATGGGCTGATAGGGTAACACCAAAAGATGCTATAGGAAACTCCCCCCTTTTTTCTCGTTTATGGCAGATAAGCAATTCTGCCACCTCACATTCTTCTTCCTTCACTTCAGTTGTCACAGAAAGTCCAAGAAGAATATTGTCCCCCTTTAGAAAACTGAATTAACGCTTTGATGAAGCTAGAAGAAGTAAGAGCCCAAGCTAAACGTAAGTTAGATTAACATCAACAATTGGTTAAAAGCTGGTTCGATTCTAACTCTGCTTCTAATAGGAATTTTGAAGTAGGTGATATTGTCTTAAAGTGGGACAAACCACATGAGGGAAAGGGAGAACACACAAAATTTCAAAACTTGTGGCTTGGACCATTTTTAATTGCTGAAAAGTTGGGTCCTAGTTCCTTTCGATTGCAGAATCTTGAAGGGCAGCTTGACACCTACCCGGTGAATGGCCAAGCCCTGAAGAGATACTTTTCTTGATAACTACCCTTATATATTATGTATATATTTTATTTTTGTTTGCATTTTCGCTTGCTTTCTGTTTTGATTTTGATTTGAATTTATCAGTTTATGTTTTGAAAAATACACATACCCATACACTGAGCTATTCAGACAAAGACGATAGAAAATTCCTTTGTTGAAATAACTTCTAAGAAATTTGTACAAACATCAATGGTATATTTCTGAAATTTATATTTGTGTTGGAAAAATATGTTGTTTGAAAGAAGTTTACCGATTTCAATCTCTGAGTAAAGTGCATCATGATCATCTATTATCTTTTTACGCTGCCCCTTTTTCGTAAAGGAATGACTCAAAAGATGTCTCCCTATTATAGAAAGTTGTTTTTGTAAATAAAACATCTATGGATCTAAATAAAGGATAGTTCTAAAAAAAAATTCAGATGAGGTCTAAAAAATATGTTAAAATATCAAGATTTTCAGTGTCACCCCGCTCAACTATATACCTACGAAAAACAAAATAAAATTATTAAGAAGAGTTGTGGGAAGTGCTTGTAAACCCACCAGGATGTTGAACAGGTCTGCTGGCAGCGGGTAAATGCATGCATGATGCCAAGACAATTTCGCTGGGGTACTGAACAGGCCCCCTGGCAGCGAAGCAATGTCGGGTGCATGAAAATCCGTAAAAAAGAAACCTCTTTAACGTCCTTTTTTCTGATCCAAAACTTCTTAACAGGATACAGATGTCAGAGTGGGTTAAATGGCAACCCTGTCGAGGCTGTGAATGCTTGCTGGTAGCAGTGGCTATGCCAACAGTATTGGAGATTTTATCTTTAATATCGTGACTTGCTAATCTTAAGACTGTTATTGGTTTTCATCTTTTGAAACACTGCTGGAAAAGATGGTTAATGATGATGTTTATACGATTTTCTGGTTATTAATTTTGAATTGGAATTATCTTTGCTGTCCTAATCTGAATTTGTTTATTTTGACAGAGATAACTGCTTCTACCAGTGTGTCACCATTGTTGGTAGCCAATTCACATTTTTTTATGATCCTATAAGCTGCCTACACCTATGTCTTGCAAACATCAATTTTTCGTCGCAATTTTCAATGACATTTTCATTTTTGTGACATTTACACACTTATTTTCGTTTTGTTTTCACGACTCTAAGCGTGAAAACCTAATCTTTCGAAGTCGTATTTCGATCACTATCTGAACTGTCATTATCTTTTTTTCGATATGCCTATTGCGCTTACCTTTTGTTTATCATTATGTAGCTGGCAGAACTTTCGAACTATACTCATTGGACATTCTTATATTGATTGTGTGACTGGGTTTCATCGAGTTTGCAATGCATTAATATCTAGATTTGCATTTTTATTTGATTTACTTGACCTTTTGGGTTCATAAGATACATGGGTGTTATGGTTAAATCTTTCATATATATCTTTCTAAATATGATACCTATGTGGATTATATGAATACCTATTGGCACCTTGGTTAAATTATGGACATGAGCTGTTACAATACATTGGTGCATGGTTAAACATATGCTATTAGTTTTAAATCGTATGATTGATGGTTTCAAACTTTGGTATAACGTTGATTAAACACGTTTGTTTATACACTTACCATTTTTTTATTGGTTGGGCAAATGACATGAGTGTTAAACTATGATATAGTGGGTATAACAGCTATGAACGTCGACGGTGGTACTATTGACCATAATTGTTATGCATGGCAGTAAATAACTTCACCACCTTCGCACGATGGCATTTATGCCTACCACTTATCACCGTTCACTTCTGTTAGTAGCGTGCATCTTTGCTCCTGTGTGTGTATTGTGATCCAAACCCTCAGTTTACCATGTGCTCGGCTCCATGGCACCAGTCGTGCGGATTGAGCCAAACGGAAACCAAGCCCTGTAAATGTTTGACAATGCCCGCAAAGACTTGGAGGAAAACGGATGGCTTACCTTCATGAAACGATTTGAGGGTTTTAATCTCTGTGTAGCACGATAGTTTGCCATGACCTTCGATGGCTGTAGAGCCAAGGTGGGCGACATACAGTTGGAAATTGATGAGAAATTTATCAGTTTTTCCACGGGGTTACCTGCCACAGAACAACGTTGGTTCAAGAATTGTAAGGTCGAGGAGGTCCCATGGACACTGTTGTTCCTCTCGCACAAAGTCACCTCTTGTGACAGAGGTATGCCCATCTCTGCACTTAAACCACGATGGCATGATACTTTGATGGTAATCAAACAATTCGTGACCTGTGAAGGTCGATACGAACTTGTGTTTCTCTACCATCTGCATTTGCTTATGAATTTTATGGGATATCCGCTCAATATGCCCTTTTATTTTCATTGTAGCCTGTATAAAATGTCGAAAAGGTTCAAAAGGAAGCAGGCTGATAGTAGCCTATTCCACTATGGGCTTATTAAGCTTATCGTTGTTTATCATTTGGTTTTGCATGGTGATTGTTGGAGAACTTTCATTGCTCGGAATGGTTTCGAGGATCCAAACCCTATACAGGTTGACAAACCTATGGTGAGTGAAGTCAAGGCTGTACCCCTGGTGCCCTTCCATATCCTATTGCCTGCTTTTAAGCCTTCAACCTACCCTCCTATCGACTTACTCGACGCTGTAACTAAGAGTGCCGAGACTATTAAAAAGCCTGTGAGCAAAAATCCCAAGGAAAACCCTACTATTAACACTAAGGGTAAAAATAACGCTTGTTTGATTTCATGGATGGCCAGGAACAAGCCTAAACCCTCTGTTGAGTCAAAACCTATAGTTCCGAGTGAGGATTCTGATTCTGACATTGAACGTTTTTTAGCCGATGAGTATCCTTACTCATAGGGTTTGTGTCTTGAACCACCTTACGATTTCGTGACAAACCTTCCCCCATACCTAAAGAACGACCCTAGCTACCTTGGTATTAAATTGCCCCGTGAAACCCTTGGTCATTTGACCAAACCCTTTCCTGCTCTTTCAAAACCCACACAGTCACCCTATGACCAATGCGATTCGTGGTTGGAACGATATTACATTGATGTTCCCATACTCCAATCGAGAATTCAATCGCTGGAAGATCAAATTGCAGTGTTAACCAGTCAAAGAAACCAGCTCCAAGCAACAGATAAAAAGCAAAATACAATCGGCTCCATCCTTTTCAAAAACGTGGAATCAGCTACGACCGTTGTCAATTCCAAACTGGCATGATCAAGCAGCCTCGTCGCTATACAGGTATGAGAATTTGATATCATTTTTGGTGAGTAATCAAGGTTGATATAATGATTTGAATTCTATTTTTAAATAGCTCAGTCACTCATCCAAATGCCTCTGTCATTCAGTGATCATCCTGTACATGGTTTCGTTTTGATAAAAATAGAAGGAATTTCGATTTGATATACGATTTGCTCATAGATTTTTTTGGATTTGAATGGTTATTCGTTTTGGATTTCTTTTGCTAAGTTTGTCTGAGTGAAGTAATGAAATTAATGGTGTGTTTTCAATACAATTCGTTTGGTATCTATTCCTCACGACAAGTTTTTATGGTCAATTTAGAATACGATTATGCATGGATTCGATCTCGTTATGATTCGCGTGCTGTGTTTGTTAAATGATTTCGGGAGTATAGTTGTTACGATATGTTGTGTCGTATGATTTTCCAAATCATGAGTACCACTCTGTTTGATTCAATTTGGAAAGAATTACTTCGTTTTTATAAAAACAATGCTCTCAGTTGAGCTTGTGCGAGTGTGCCCGAATTGTGGAATGTTTTTTATTTGTAATCACTATGTTAAAACCTTCTCTGTTTGATTCACTTCTATTCTGACTAGATTATGAGTTGGCAAGATTGTTCTATGAGCTGGACTCGTATTTTAATTGTTGCTCTGTTTGATTCGTAAAACAAATTGATCAACATTCGTTATCCGATTATAATTCATTGCCAAATGAACGATTCTGACCAAAGTCAAAATGATCTTGTTTGCCCAATTTGCAGTAACAAATTACGAATTCTGTTGCTAATCAATCGACCTTGTTACGATTTTATTTGAATCAATTTTTGTGCCATTTGAATTAATCTATTCATGGTTGTGTCAACACAGTGATAACGATTTGATAATGATCCTGTTTGGCTTCGATCGTATCCCTTGTTGATAAGTTAGCATATCAATTGTATGCGATTTGTTTTGATTGTGTCGATTCCAAATTAATATCAAACGATTTCACAATCTTTGGATTATGGTTCTGCTCATTCGATTTTGTGGTGACACAAGAAACAAAGTACGCCTATCTCTGTAGGCATTCATTGATTCAGATCTTGTTTAGTTTTGAATGATATGACAAATTCAAATTAAATGATTCATTTTCAAATGGTTATTGGATGTCAATTAAATTGAAATCTTGAAAAGATATTTTTTATCGATTTTAATGCTGATCCTGTACCTTATTTAGACTAGCAACAAAATCAGATGATTCTATAGCTAGTCTATAGAATTAAATTTTCTATCATTTTATTAATAAAAGATCCTTCTAATTTGTTCATTTTTGTCCTTTTCAGGTGAATTCAAATTGCATGGGATTTGATGGACAGTATAGAGGATATTTGGATGTTTTACTTTTATTTTAGTTTCCTAGTTTAGACAACTTTGGGATATCTTCCCAGATTTTATGTAAACAGTTTTATAACTTCCACAGGGAGGTTTTACCCTGTGGAAAACCTTTAAATACTTATTATTTTGTGTAATAAGGATCATCCTCACTTGTGGGAGAACCGGGATTATGAATATCTAATACAGACTAAGACAGAAGTTGATGTTCTGCTACAACTTTCGCTTTTCATAATATCAATCTTTTGTTTCATGTTATGCTTATCAATTTGCATTTGATTAGTGACTACTTTAGCTATCATATTCTTTTGCAAATGATATGAATTAATTAATATGATCCATGTCTGATTTCTTCCATTACTTAAAAATTCAGCAATTAATTGATTCAGTTTATGAATGACATATTTCTCTTCTTCATCGATTGGATTATTTTGTATAAGTCTTTGCATAACAGGTTTATCTAATTGTAAGAGATTTATAAATCATATAATTGTTGTGATTTTTATGTCTTGTTTCTCCTATAAACAAACTTAAAAAGCACTACAACTATCATTTACGAGAAGCTTCTAGATTATTCGGTGTGAGTTTCCTTCCTCCGATCTGCTAGCACAGTCATCATACACAGGGAAAATCTGGAGTGTATCTTCAGGTTAGTTTGCGATTTATTTTCGTTAATTTGTTTAGAATAATTTAAGTAGTTTGATTAAATATATTTGTAGTTTAGATTAGTAATTTAGTTTAGTTATTTTTTTGTTTTATTTCTGTTCATAAAATTATAAAAGCAATAAAAATATCTCTCATTGTCTTAGGGAAGAATGCAAATGAGTTTTTTCAGGTTTTATCTAAATCTGTAAATTGTGGATATTGTACATTTTGTGAATAAGTTATATTGCAGTTAGTAGTTAGATAGTTAATTAGTTAGAGTTAGTATAGTAGTAATTAGTAGATTGTGTTTATAGAATAATTAGTTTTAGTTAGTTTATTTAGTTTGTTTTATTTTGTTTTAGTTAGATTAGTTAGTTTAGATTAGTTTTTTTTTTTGTTTTCTTAGGACCTTAGATCGGCTAACGGAGCCACTAAACCTGTCAGGGTGGTTCATCCCAAACGGATTGGGTTATTAGACAACCCCAGACCAGTTCCACTCTCTCAGTTGACGAACGCTCGATTTTGCCCGTCAACAAGTAGTTAATTAAAATTGTATCAGAGTTGGAATTTTTATGTGGCATTGCCAAGCAGGGGTCTGGGATGCTACATATCATCACACTAATTTCATCCACCTAGGAAATTTATGTACTATTAGATGAATAAATACTAAACCATCATTAACCACACCTAATACATAAAAATAAAGAGTCCATGTTTATTATGAAATTGGAAGAGTTATATCTACAAATATAAAATCAGATATTGAATAATGAATGATTATTACAATGAGCTTCATGACAGTGTATAAATATACATTGATTGGTGAAGAGGTGTGTGATCCTTGATGTTTTAATAACATAACTATTATTATAATAATTATTATTATTATCACCACCCCTTTAAAGGATGTTTTGTCCTTAAAGCATAGTAAATAGGATTCTTTGTAGTTGAACATGTTTTCTTGGAGGCATAATCTTTATCTAGTTGTAAGGGTTTGAATTGGTTCATGATTTGAGCACTAGAAAGATTCCTTTATAGTGTATGCATGATATGATGAAGTATTTTGACTTGGTTGTTTAATGTGAAACCTTGATGGTCCTTGGTAAAATAATGTATTCCAATCTTAACATTAAAAGTCTTGAATTGATTTTATGGTTTTTCTCACTTTAACTTTTACATGTTTATCTATGTTTCTTGTCCCTTTTTTATTAGTTATAAATCACTTTTCTTGTGAATGGTGTCGATTAAGGTTGGTTGTCATTGATGTCAACCCTTGAAGAAATCCTTGTAGCACAAAGGTTTGGGTAATCGACCCAAGATTGTTTGATGTAAAGATGACTCATTATTGTTTTTTCATGGTTGATAAGAAGTAAATATGGATGAACTCCAAAGTGGTCCCCTTATGGTGAAAGCCCTCACGGTAAGACGCTTTGCAGAGTGAGATAATATGTGCTTAATTGTGGAATAATGAGATGAAGGACAATGAATTTGTATGTGAAACTATCCTAGATGGATAGTGATTGTCATGCCATTTATGGTGGTATGTGGAACATCACATAACTCCTCACGGTTAGAGATTTATCACTATATGAAGTTGGATAACCCCTCATGAATCTTATAGAAGCCCCCAAGGGTAAAAGTGCTTTGCAAAAGAATTTATTTTAATTGAAGAATCCCTAAAATAAGGAAAGTGTAATGCTACATGAAGATATAAATAAGAGGCAAATCCCACTCATTAAGAATACACTTGTACATATTGTATATCTATTTTCTTATGTAAAGCTTCTTGTAGATACTTGTGGATACATATGAAGTGGTGAACGTTTGAGGTAGAACGAAGGGTTGACGATGAAATTCTCAGATTCAAAAAAAACCCTATTTTACGATGCATACATGGGTGTTATGTGTATAGGGTGCATATACATTGAAGGTATACGTGGGCTGGCTATGTATAGGGTGAGTATGTACGCAGGCTGACTGTGTATAGGGTGAGTACATGTTGATAAATCCATAAAACTTGAGAATATGAAGGTGTTAAGGTTCTATATTCTGAGATCAAGCTCCCAGGAAGGTCTAGAGTGC
>JASDQU010095064.1:8723-21916 GCA_032191745.1 Picea mariana | reverse complement strand
CTTAAGAAGAACCCAAGATTTGTTTGGAGGGATGAAATAATTGTTATTTGGAATGCCTGGAACTTGATATCACTACAATGGTTTGATGACCCAATTGTGAGAGTTTTATATTTTTGGGTGAAGAGCACTATGGAGGGATATATCATGGATTTTTTAGTGGAATTGAACTTGGCATTCTCATGGATAGAGGAACAATTTATGAAGGGCCCATGGGGGAGGTTGGTGAAAGAAAACCCCACTTAGGTGAAGATGTTCTTGATGGAGGAGGATATGGTTCCCTTCAACCCCTTAGGTATGGAAGCATACAACAATGTGTCGAGGAGTGGTATCGGATGATACTATAAGGATGAAGACCTGAAGGGAAAATGTACCATGGAGGAAACTCATGCCATAGAATGAGAGGAATGAGCCCTAATATGATTTGAAATAACCAATTGATGGTCATTGAATAAGATAAAGATGATAAGGGATCATATTGAGATGAAATGGAAGGATATAATCAAGGAAGGAAGTAATGAGCATGATTAAAGGAGATCATGAGTTTAAATAAGAGAGGAGAAAAGGAAGGCTAGCGATTGAGAGAAAGAGGATTAATGATGGGGGAAATCCTAATTAAGTGGGAAGAGAGAGGAGGATCACCCCTAGGGTATAGTGGTTAGAGTGGATGAAACCAAAATAAAGCTAATGGGATGCAAGGAAATGGGTTGGAAGCATTGCAGTAGGGGGTTGCATATGAAGAAAACACCAATAGGCCATCGAATAGAGACTTAACATGAGAGGCACAACTTGATGAAGGATTGATGGATGTGTTTTAGTTGTTTAGTGAAGGGAAATAGAGGAAGAAAGCATGGTACATTAGGAAGGTAATGGATCCAACTCAGTCTAAATCATATCCCTTGCACATTATAATCCAAGCAAGATAATTGTTCTTTATTCCGGTAACTTTAAGTTAGTGGTGCAACCTAGTAGTCCAAAGAAGCCAAGAGGTCCTATGAATCATAACGAGACTCAATACAATTCTAGTGGAAGTTTAGTTTTCCCTAGTAGTACTAGTCCATCTTTGAATGGTGCTCAAAACCTGGTGAGACAACCAGGGCCACAAGGATTAAATTTTCTCCATGCGCCAATTAGTAGAATGGCTAGAGTGCAAGTAATTTCTATGCTTCGACTCCTTGATTTTGTGGGGAAGGGAAACACTGATGGGGAGCAACATTAGTTTCTATGTGAATTTATTTGTAGTGCCAAAAATATGATAGCATAAGATATAAAGTTGGTTGGATTCGATTCAACATTGTGGGGCTAGGCCTTACAATGGTACATGAACTATGTACAGAGTACCTCTCTGAGTACTATGAGAACCTTAAATGAAGTAAGACAAGCCTTCATCAAGGAGTTATAAAAGACAAAGACTTAACAACATATTTGTGTTGCGATGAGAGATCTCAAACAAGTTATAGGTGAAACTACTTAGGAGTAAGACCAATAGTTTTGAGATTTGATGAAGAGGCTAATGTACTAAATTCATTATACATAATGTAAAAAATTATTTATACGGGAAATCTTGCCTCTAACCCAAATTCTCCTAATGAAATAGTTATGGGCTTCTCAAAGATAGACTTTGGAGCAAAACATGAGAACCAAGTTGATGGTTTGGTATCTAGGGATTACCTGTACTTAGGTTTCCCTTGCTTCTACCTCCACCACAACTCTAGGGATAACCCAACTTCAAACCCAACTATCTTTTTGACGAAGAAAATTTAGGAACTCACTAGAAACAAGACTAGTTGGGAGTAGGTGTGGTGCACCATCTATAAAACTAAGGACCATTTGGATAATGAATGCCTCACCTTTAGAGGGAGAGTTACACATGTTTCAACTTTGGGCTCATTTCCAAGGAGCATTTCAAATGATTTTTGTGAAATCTGTAGGATTTATGGCCATCTCCCCCAAATGCGTCGCATCCTAAAAAAATATTATCTGCCCATGTTATTGTGTTCTATGACACTTGTTGGTCTAATACTCATAGTAATAAGAATTGTAGAGCATTGTAGGTTGTAAATGAACAATTCAAGAAGAACTCCTTCTGAGTGGAGGATAACAACTAGGATAACGTTGGTGGAGGTTGTGGCCAAGGAGGAGGGTATTCCAATGGTCAACTTGGACGGCGATAATAGGTATTCAAATTCTACAATTATAATGATACAAGCCATATTTCTAGGAATTTTCCCCAACCAAGGAGGATTAGGTGTGGCCATTATCAAATCATTGGACATGCTATCAAACATTTTCTTGACCTACTGGAGAAGAGAGAGGTTTGAGCTTAATAGAGGAAAGTAAATTTTGATCCTTGGCCTATTCGAGATGATGGAGGCTCCAAATTGAACATGGTCATAAGATGAGGAGATCATATGAGTGGAAACTAAAGGATTGACATGTCGGGGTTTGTTATCACACAATCTGTAGCTTGGGAAATGCCCAATCCAATCCATGGAAGTGTGACAACTATGGGAGTATGTTGGCGCATGCCATTTTGGGGAAAATCGTGGTAATTTATGAAGGAAGTTAGAAAATGGACAAGAAAAGGAGGACACACCAAAAAATAGGGAAAAACAACATCGAGAAATAAGGAAAGTTAAAGGAAGGAATAAGGAAATGGATCGACGAAGAAAACGGTTGGATTTTGGACCAGCCGCGCTCAGGGAGTTAGAATGTGGAAAAACCTAATCCACTTAGGGTTAGTGGGTTAGGGTTTTGGGTCATTATTGTAATAGGTTTTAACCCATTTTTGTAATATAAATAGAGGGTAGTGAGACTACTAGAGAAAGACATGAGTGAAGGGTTGAAATGTTTTGAGAGGTCTTAGAGACAGTTTTGGAGACGGTGAGATGAACTTTGATGGAGGGTAAGGTCGCAAGATGTGGAGCTTGGTGCGATCTTGTCAACCTCACCTCATATGTAATACATACAATGCTATAAACTTGATGCATATTAATAAAAGAGCGAAGAATGCCAGATCTTTGTGGATGTAGCCCAGGGGGGTGAACCACGATAAAAAATTGTGTCTCTGTGTGGAATGTTTGTCTTATTCCTTGCAATGGTTTATGATGAATGAATGAATTTGGTAGAAGTAAAATGCAATGTGCACTAGAATAGTTATGATATTTACTACAGAATGAATCTTAATGAATGCAAATAATTACATAATGGTAGATCTGGATATAATGATGTGTTTGTTGTAGGAAAATCCCCCCGTGGACAGGTGAATATTCTCTTGGATTCTAGACCCCTAATACCAAGACATAAAACATACAAATGGACACTAACATCCCTGTGAATCAAATTACCTAATCAAAAAGAGAAAGAGAAGGAAGAAAATGTGATGCACCTTATTTCGTAGTTCGTCCTCGCTGCCTCCAATCTGAGCTTGATCTCCAAACTCTTCAACACCACTCGATACCTGTAATGCAATGGACAACAAAAGACAAATAACTCCTACTCTAATCTACAATATTAAACTAATCAAATTCATCTATCAAGATCGATAATCATATGCAACAATACACAATATTGAAGGGAATAGGTCAAGTAATATTGATGAGAAATTTAAAGAGATACTTACAAACTGTAGATGATGTTGCAACAACCTCTCCAAATCCTCCTCGTCCAGCCCTTGCACAATGCTCCCAAGATCATAACCAAAATTTTTCTCCATAGATCATAAGTTTGATACCTCAAATTTGTCCTCTATCCTTCTCCATGGAAAATCCTCATTATATAGAATTTGGAGGCTTAACCACCATGGAGAGGATCAATCATCAGATCCAGTAAAATGGGATCTCCAAGATATTTAGGAAGAAAATATCTCTTAAGGATTTTGGGGAGGAAATATCTCTCAAGGATTTTAAGGAGGAAATATTTCAACCATCCATGAGATCCTCAACCTCCCATAAAAAATAGGAAACCAAATGTGAGGTGGATTCTCACACTAAATTAATTTCCTTTTCATGAATATTAATAATAATTCATGTGCACATAGTATTTGGACCTTCATATAATATATTTCTCCTCCACATTAACTAGGGATTGTGACATATGTTACTTCATCGTGTCAAGGTGTATGCGACACTTAGCAAGGTGCATATGACACTTTTATGACACTTGCGATACTTAGGGCGAGGTACCTAGGTGTGAAAATTTGATGTGTAACAATATTCCCCCTAAAGTGTGAGGTCAGAAGAGAAACCAATGGTTGAAACACTTTATAATTCTTCAATGCAAGGGCGTGGAGTTGGAGAACCTGGAAGAAGCTGCAAGCAACCATCAAACAATATTAATATATGTTCCATTTTTGAGGCAGGCATACCTATGCTCGGAATACGAGATGACTCAAAGCATGACTGCCGACCAATACACTGCAGATCCATGAAAAATATTGAATAAGGATATGGCCACCAAAGATACAATGTGGATCCATACCTCCATGACATGAACTGATCGTAGCCATGAGAAATACACAGTGGAGCTACAAGATGATAAAACATAGCCACAAACCAATACAATGTGGATCAATGTGACAGTCTATATATCAACATGCTCAAATGATCTCCTTCGTAGCCTGGGCAAAGAAGATAACATAGTGAATGCTCAACCTAGGCTCTTCATCCCAATCCTGATGTGGTATGAATCTAGCCATGTGAATAGATGTTTTGATGTCGAACATGGTAGAAACCACTTGATTAACGGTCATTGAGGTAAACCGTTAACAAGTGCGAGGGAAATCACCAGCGATGTCAATGAATCCCAAGGTACTTTAGTACAATCCAATAAATATGAATAAATGAGTTGAAGCCGAACATTCGTGGAATCATCTGATCAGAGGTTAATGATGTAAACCTATTTTCGGAAGTGAGGAGGCCTACCATTGAGGCATGCAGGTCCCAAGTTACTAACTGGTTTCTAAGTCTAATTCTCAGATGATGTGTTGAAGTCGACAAGAAAATACTCGTCGAAGGAGGGCCTTGATGAATTCCCCATCATCGACATGAAACTGACATAGGAAAGTGATGCAATATGGTGAATCAAATGAGTATGGACTGACACATGAAATGGAAACTGGGAATATTGCAGATGGATGGTTTGAAATGAAACTTCCCTTGAACATGATGAGGCAAAAAAACTGAATTGACAACATTGACTCGATGAGCACCAAGAATGTAATGTGACAGAAATAAGAGAACTCTTCGACTGGACGAAAAAGTATGGCAACACATGGAATTGGTATGACTCAGAGACAAGCAGATTACCCAACTGTAAGATGGGACGCAAACAAGTGCCATGTTCAAGGGAGACAATAGCTGCAATAAAGGATTCTCAAAATCTTGACCCACTTCTTTCAATTTTTCCCCCACCCAGATATATGAGTACCTCTTTTTAATTTAACAAGCTCGAGGAGGATAACACATGCTCGATATAACTCACCTTTGGTAAGTTCCTCTTCCTTTATTTAACGAATTGGAAGAAGTAGGGGTTCGTTCCCATATGGGCCCTTCAATGTGTAGTTTAGTGAGTCCAGAGAAGGAAAACTTGATGGTTTTCCATGGTTAGAGAGTCTGAAAAAAACTTAAAGGCAACTCTAGGGTTGTCCTTTTTCGTAATTTTAGTCTCGCGAGGCTGAAAAAGCAATAAACTACCACTCGAAAGACGCCCTTTCAAACCTTTTAAAAAGTGTGAAAGGAAGCAAGATCACTCGACAATGTTTTCATGTTTAGAAAGTCTGAAAAGAGATTAAAGGAGACTCCTGGGGGTTCCTTTTTTGTATAACCTTTATGAGCCCGAATAAGTGATAAAAATTTTACTCGGTTACATTCTCATGTATTTACGAGCATGAGAAAGAACAAAGACTAAGCTCGGTATTGGTTGCATTTTTACACAAGCTTGAAACAAAATTAAACTTATGCTTATAAATTCCCAACGTAATTTCCAAAGGTATGGATACCCATGGATGGTTGGTACTCTGCAACCAGATTGAAAAGCTAGTGGCCTAACTCTAGAATGATAATCAAAGGCTGGAGACATGCCCCGCCAAGCTTCATTTCATTCCTCGACTTTGAGGTTGTCACCAATTTATGTACTAGATGGAGAAAAAGGAGAACAGTGGATGAAAGGAAGGTTCAAATATGATACCTAATGAAATAATCGACTTGACATCTACAAGATCTAGCTAAAGACTTGAATTGATATCTATGAGATCTAGCGAAAGACTTGACTTGTTAGGAGAGGTGACTGTTTCATTTTTTAACGAGCTTGCCACAGAAAAAGAACTATGCTCAGGATCTCTGTTTCATTTTTTGATTAGATTGCCACAGAGAATAAAAACTATGCTCATGGCTCCGGGTTCAACCCCAAGATTTCTATTTCATTTTTTAATGAGCTTTCTACAGAGAGGAAAACTATGCTCGTGACCTCTCCTTGATCATGGCTTCCAAGAGGACAATGMYGATCCAGATTTAGGAGCGAAATGAACTAATTAACAGACTGAATAAAATAAACATATAGATAGGAAGAATAACACAAATATCCAGTGAACAATATCTTCTATTAAATAATGAAATAGGCTGAAATTGTAAAACTGCAGAACTAAAACTTGCTTGAATGGTGGTAGCTATCTCTAAGAAGAGATGTAGCTGCTATGTGCATCCATCTGAGCAAAATGGATTACAATGAGGCTCAAGAGGCCCTTTTCATATTACTCATGAATGCCAAAACCCTATACATCCAAAAAACTAACCCTAGAAGGTGAAACACCAAAAGTCATGTGGGCCCTATTAGTAAGTTGGTGTAATTTGGTACCTCAACTTCCTAGGGTTGTAACTTTTGCATACGACCTCTATTTTAGGCGCGTGATAGCCCGTTGGAAAGGTCTTTTAGAGAACTACACATTCTGTCGTCAGACTTTGACTTTGTCTACAGTCTGACTGTGGCGAGTCTAGAAAAAAATGTTTAGGGCCCCAAAACAACCCTAGAAGTACAACAAGATGTGCTTACATGAAAACATACAAAATAAGCTAATTAGATTAGGCGAGAGGCAACCTGTATCCACCTAGAGAATGCGGGAGTCTTCAGACAACCCAAGAAGTGTAGAAATCACAATTATAAAGCAGTACAGAAAGACGTGCTAAATAAAAAATGAACACGAGGAGCTAGTTGGAATAGGTGGGTGGCCACCGATATCCACTTGGATCAATCGTCTCCCCTTAGGAAGAAATGGTCTCCATTGCGTTGAGTTCCCCCATCACGTGAGGAAACTTCTGCTAGATTTGGCACTGGGTGAGCCACTTGCCTTGGTGTAGCAGTTTCCCTGCCTTGACAACCCGATAAAGATGGATCTGCTGCTGGCAAGTGCCCTTGACTAGTGTGTCCACTATTTGATTAGTGGATGCTTGTTCCATGCGGTCAGGGTTGAGATCTCTTGGTGTCAGTTGTTCGACGATCTCATAGGTGTCCAATAATGGTGGAAAATATGGCCAAAGGAGGTCCACATTGAATACTGGATGCAGAACAAGGAAGGGTGGAGTGTTGAGCTCAAAAGCATTGCTACCCACAACCTTGGTGATAGTGTAAGGCCCATAACGAAGTGGGTGAAGCTTTCGATGGGGCCCGGTGAGACATTCCTTCTGCAAATGTAATCAGACTTTGTCACCAACCTGAAACTGATGTGGTACCTTGTGTTTAGCATGGCGCTTCTTGTACTTAGCATTGGATTTCTACAAAATCTCCTGGACCTGTTGGCAGATGTGCTGAATCCACTCAATGAATCTGGTGGCTTTGTCGATCGTAGAATGATCAGGGGAAGAGTCTGTCTGTGCTATGGCAAGAGGAAGTGCAACATCAATGGGTCCCAAGGGTTGGAATCCCATGCCCACCTGAAATGGGCTATGGCTGGTGGAACTATGGCGAGCCCTATTTTAACTGTGTTGGACATATGGGAGACTCTCATCCCATGTATGAGGATGCTTAGAATTGTACATGTGCAGGATGTGCACAATCATTCGATTGACGACCTCGGTTTGGCCATTGGTTTGGGGGTGGAAAAAAGTGGATTTTGTGAGCTTGGTGTCCAACAAAGACCAAAGACTCGACCAAAAGGTGTTGAGGAACCTGCTGTCTCAGTTGAAGACGATGGTCTATGGTATCTCAAATTGAAACCAAACTCGTTCAAAGAAGAGCTTGGCAGTATCTTCCACTGTGACATTCTTCTTACATGTTGTGAGGATGACCATATTTGAAAACTGATCAACGACCACAAACACATAGTCATTTTCGTGCTTGGTGGATGACAAACCAGACATGTGATCCATGGAGATGGATTCCCACGACTTCTCAGGAATAGGAAGATGGGTGTATAAGCCTTGCTTCTTGATGGCTGGCTTGGAAATGGCGTAGGTAGTGCAAGATCTGATATACTTGCTGACATCCTGTCAAAGTTTTGGCCAATAAAAATGTTTCTAAAGAACGACCACAATTTTCTCTATGCTAAAATGTCCTGCCACCCGACTGTAGTGGGCTTCCCAAATCAACTTTTCACGTTCATTTGTAGGAACACAGAGATGGCTCAGGTGGCATACAAGTCCGTCTTGAATGTGGAAATTAGTGACAATGGTGCCTGTACCCAAGAGCTGATATGTGGTGGTGAAGTCTGGATCTTGCTGGTAAAGTTGGGGCCACTCTGATGTTTCATGTCCACATGAATGGAGCACAGTGGTAAGTGCAGCCACATGAAGCCGATTGAGGTAGTCAACGACAAGATTGGAGATACCCATCTTATACTTGATGTTGAGATGGAACTGCTATAGGTAGGTGGACCACTTTTGATGGCGACCATTCTGCAATTTCCCCTGTGTTTGTATGAATAATAAAGGCTTGTGATCAATGTGTATGATCATCTCTGTCCCCAGAATGTAATGTTTCCATTGACGACAAGATTGTACAATGGAATAAATTTCCTTGTCATAGGTGGGGTATTTATGGACAGTATCGGATAATGTCTCACTATGGTATGCCACCGGATGCCTGTGTTGAGTAAGAACTGCGCCCACAACATAGTCAGATGCATCAGTCTCAATCTCAAATGTTTGTTGCAGATTGGGCAAGGAGAGTACTGGAGCTGATCACAAACGATGTTTCAGATCTTCAGATGGTCGTTGTTGCTCCTTCCCCCATACAAACTTGGCTCTACCACCTCCCTTTGTCACCTGGTTGAGGGCCCATGCAATATGGGAGAATCCCAACATGAACCGTCGGTAAATATTGGCGAGTCGCAAGTAGCTTCGAAGCTTGATCAGTGTGGNCATGGATGACTTGGATCTTAGCTAGATAAACATGTACCCGATGCTCATCAACAATGTAGCCCAAGTATTGGACCCTCTTCATGCCAAAAGAGCATTTTTTCAAGTTGGCATAAAGCTTGTGCTGCCGCAGAGTGCTCAAAACCTGTTGAATATGCCGCATGTGCTCCTCCCATGTTCTGCTGAAGATGAGGATGTAATACAAATATACTACCACAAAGGAGTTGGTGAAGGGTCTTAATACATCGTCCATCAACCACATGAAACTGGCTGGTTCATTTGTTAAGACAAAGGGCATGACTAGCCATTTGTAGAGACCTTCTTTAGACTTGAAGTCTATCTTCCAGACATCAGTTGGTTCAATGGGAACCTAGTGGTAGCCAGAATTTAGGTCAATCTTGCTGAAGAAATTTTCCCCCTTGAGTTGGTCAAGAAGGTCATCAATCCTGGTAATGGGGTAGCGATTCCTGACTGCGATTTTGTTTAAGGCTCTGTAATAAATGCAGAGTCACCAAGTCCCATCCTTCTTCCGCACCAGTGCAATCGGGCTTCCGCAAGGGGAGGATCTGGGTCTGATGTGCCCCTTTTGAAGAAGCTCTTGGATCTGATGCTTGATTTCGTCATTTTCCATCAATAAGCACTGATAGACTGGTCCGTTAGGTAGCGGTGCACCGGGGGTCAGAGCAATTGTATGCTTGACTTGGCAGTGTGTCGGTACCTCTGTAGGTATGACAAAGATGTCTCTGTATTCTTCCATGATCCCGTCCACTTGCTTCTGCTGCAAATAGAGGCATTGTGTAGAGGCCACGGATGTGGAAATGACCTTCTGCTTACTGTGAGCATGGATCACAAATAAGATGAAATTCTCGATCTATGAAATGACCTTACTGCATTTCTTAGCAAAGATTAAAGAAATAGCAGTAGGCGGTGCCACCTATGGGATCTTGTACAATTGTCTACCCAAAGTAATAATAACACTGCGAGGTCTAGACTCATACACAACATGATGCTTCCACAAATATGGTTGTCCTAAAAGAACATCACAAACTTCAACGGGATAAATATCACACAGTACCTCATCTTTGAAAGGCTTGATGTCGTAGGGCAGACGACACTATTGGCTGACACAAAGATCTCTTCCTTGACGAAGCCAACCAATGGTGTAGGGTTGTGGGTGCGATGTCGTTGGCAGGTTCATCTGCTTGACAAACTTTACTGAAATCAGGTTCTTCTGACTACCACTGTCGATAATGAAATGAATTAGAGCCCCCTTGACCCACATTTGTGAGTGAAAGAGGCATTCCCCTTCCTTTGGTTCTTTTGGTTCGATTGGCCAGAATTTGGTGGTAGCGACTGTGGCACTGGGTTCAACATCGATAATCGGCTTCACTCCTTCAGAATTTGAATCAAAATCAGAATCGACCTCTGACTTGGAATCCTTCAGCTTGGCCATGAGGGACTGCTTGGAGCAACATTCGTCGGTGTTGTGCCAAGGACTTTTATGGTACTCACACCATTTTCGCGTGTCCTTCTTTGTCTTCTCGTTTCCCTTCTTGTGTTGTGGCTTGGATGGATTGTCCGAAGGGTGAAAATATCGAATCGGTCCCCTGCTATGTGGGTTGGGGTTTCCTTTGCCCCGCTTCGGTTGTGAGGGGTTTGCAGATCCAAACTCTCGTCGTTTCTGCTTAAATTTCTGCTCGATCTTGACAACGTATCTATAATCTATGCCCAATGAGGCGATGTCTAAGAACTCCAATTCTGTTTGAATGTATCTATGGAAACAACCATAGGATTTTAGCACTAGATGATGCTTAGAATCTTTGATACCCAATTTGGTGCGTAGAGTATGGAAAATATTGGTGAATTCTGGTACTGTCTGGTCCCTTTTTTTGATGTAGGGTGGTCCATCTGGTGTACTGGTCCTCGTAGCTTCCAACATGGTAGTATTGTTCTTTAATGGTGTCCCGGAAGGAATCCCATGTAGGGGCCACCACAAAAATTGCATATTCCTCCACGACCCTTTGCTCATAGTAAGTATCCCACCAGTCTTTAACATGGGGAACGACCTTAAGGAGTGAAAAAGTGATATTTTCCCGATCGAAAAATTTGTGGACCGAAAAATATCCTTCAAGAAAATTTGACCATTTATCTACAACATCCGCATCTATCAGTCCTTCAAATAATGGAATATCAAAATTTACCTCTACCTTGAAGGGGGTTGCATGGCCGCCTAATGAAGATGCTTATCCCATGGTCAACTGTCAAAGGATATGCACGAAGTTGTCCATCATTTCGTTCCTTTATCGAGCGAGGGATTCCTCGAGCAATATTTTGATAGGATCTCCTGCTCCATCATCTTTCTTTTCTTCTCCCATGGGTTGTTGTCGGGCTTGGCACGACTGATCTAGTAGTGGCTCGATTGGTTCAAGTCCCAACTTCTTATACCTAGCCCTTGTCGGGGACATGTACAAAGAAAAACAAATGAAGAGTAGACCGCTCTGATACCACTGATCCGAATTTAGGAGAGGAATGAACTGATTAACAAACTGAATATAATAAACACAGAGATAAGAAGAATAACACAAATATCTAGTGAACAATATCTTCTATTAAATAATGAAATAGGATGAAACTGTAAAACTGCATAACTGAAGCTTGTTCAAATGGTGGCATCTATCTCTGAGAAGAGATGTGGCTGCTACGCACATCCATCTGAGAAGAATGGATTGCAATGAGGCTCCAAAGGCCATTTTCATATTACTCATGAATTCCAAAACCCTAGACATTCAAAAACCTAACCCTAGAAGGTGAAGCGCCAAAAGCATGTGGGCCTTATGGGTAAGTTGGTGTAATTTGGTACCTCAACTTCTTAGGGTCATAACTTTTGCATACGACCTCTATTTTAGGCGTGTGATAGCCCATTGGAAAGGTCTTTCAGATAAATACACATTCTATCATTGAACTGTGAATTAGTTTACAATATGAATTTTTCGAGTCAAGAAAACAACGTTTAGGGCCCCAAAACATCCCTGGAGGTTCATCAAGATGTGATGACATGAAAAAATACAAAATAAGCCAATTGGATTAGGTGAGAGGCCACTTGTATCCACCTGGCGAATGTGGGATGCTTCAGATAACCCCATAAGTGTAGAACTCACAATTATAAAGCAATATAGAAAGACGTGCTAAATAAAAAATGGACATGAAAAGCCAGTTGGAATAGGTCGGTGGCCACCAATATCCACTTGGATCAAATGATTTGGAAGGAATATATGTCAAGGGACAAACATCAGCCATGGATTCCAAGAGATCTTTGTTAGATGGAATAAAAACACTTCGGAAGGAATACATGTCGATGGCCTCGATAAGGGTAGAGAGATCTGGCTCTAATTTCCCTATCGAAGAGATGTCCATGTCAACTACTCTATCTAAGTCAGAAGAAGGGAGAGATTCCCTCTTGTGTGGGGTGTAATGCATGGGGCAGGTCATTACATAATTGACCTATGGTGGGGCAGACATAGCTAGCATATACAGACCATTCAGGGAAGGTGGATGGTTGACTATTAGATGAGGGTCAATGAATGAAAGCTGGTCGATCATTACTATGTTTCTGTTGTGATGGAAACACATCACTCGAAAGAGAGTGGACACAAAAGCTCTCATAACGTAGACATAGTCTCACCCAAGAAGTAGGTTAAAGTCCAAGGGGTCGTGAAATACCATCACATTGACGTAGACCATTTTTCCTCCCAAAGTAACTAGAATTGAGGAAGGATCCTTAAAGGTTGACTAACTTGTCTATCAAAGGTCAACAGATTTTGAGTCATGAGCGCAAGTTGCAGGGAACCA
>JASDQU010095060.1:10715-21778 GCA_032191745.1 Picea mariana | reverse complement strand
CAGTATTATTGTGGTGTTATTCTGGTTATATTGTTGTTCATCTACCATTTCTAGCATTTTATTTATGTTCTACATACTTTTTGTATTTGGAATATTACAAAGGGAGATCTCTCACATCACAGATTGGGATCTTTTCGTTGACTTTACTGGCCCCTGAAAAACAATGGTTTGTCACGAGAGTCTCATTTTTCACTCCCCCTCCTCGAAAGTCAGATATAGAAACCCTTTGACCTCACTTAGACAATCCGGTCAAGAAATATATATCTTCTATCTCAAGAACAAGATCATGGGCCCCGATATTCACTAGATGTTCTAGAAGAGGAACTTGATCCCTCATACTATTGAGCTTAAAAAACTTCAGCAATCCAAAGTTTCGAAGGGAGGCCATTGTATTTGGATCCTTAAGAGCAATTGATCTTCGAGATCATTCTCTCTTTCCCTCCATTCCAAAATTTTGTTCAGTTAAACACCTACAAACAATATCAGCAAGCCTCAACCATACTCAGAATTCAAAATTTATGGGTCCTTTTTACCGTATTTTTTAATAAAATTTTGGCTTTTGTGCTTATCTCTCTGCATTTTAAAACACAGAGCGACATTGTCACGCTTCTTGACAAAGAAGACTACGACAACTTCATTTTTCATAGTCATCGATTAAGGCTGCCCACGACAACCTTGATGCGTGATTTAGGGCTTGGTTTAGAAACCATAAATTCCTAGAGACTAAATAAAATTCTTTAAAAAGATAAACTTTAAAAGGAGAGGAAGAGAGGACCAACCTGGAATAGACAAAATTGGATTTGGTTTCCTAGATTGTCTGGAATAAACACTTGAAATTTAGAAAAAATAGATTATTTCTCCAACTCCAAGTGGTTAAATGGTAAAATGGTAAAAATGAATGAGTTTTGCCCCTTTTTGACCTAAGAGAATATTCTTTGGCATATTATTTTCATATGATTAACCACTTTTGTATAGTTCCAAGTGCTTTTAATACTTTTGTTTGATTTTGTGCAACCATGGACATTCATATGAAACATGGAACTAAGGTGATGTGTTGGCCCTTGACCAAGTTTTGAGGATCCTTGGTCATGTTAGACCTATTTTTGGGACTTCGACAAGTTGTTGAAGGCGGAGTGCAAGACGAAGCGAAGATCGTGGGATCTCGACCCCTTTTAGGGACCTTTTTGGGATTTGGGATTATGTAATGGGTATGGGGATGTCGGCCCATGGGTTTACCCATGCTTAGGCCTATTTTGTAAAGTATAAATAGAAGGCTAAGCGATGTAGGAAGTAGTTCGATCTATGTGATCGAAAGTGCTAAGTGTTGAGTGGACATTGCTTTTTTGCATACTATATGAGGCTTGCAGAGCTAAGTGCAAGTGAGTGTAAGAGATCGAGAAGAGGCTTAGTGTTGTAACCTAGACCGAGGAAGGAGGATCTAGCGAGGTGCATAGATCTCCTGTCCTCTGTGGAGTAGGGGTTTTGTGGCTCTGTGCATGTAATTGATTGAAGAAGCTAATAAAGAAGATGAAGAGTTGGTGGACATAGCCCCAGGGTGGGGGTGAACCACACATATGATATGTTTCTCTACTTTGTGCGATGTATTGATGTGTTTATATGTTAACTTACTTAGTGCTTTGATATAGATGAATGGTAGATAGATATTTTAATGCTATGTGATTAATAGTATGGATGAATACTAGATCTGGCCTATGTGGATGTGCTTAGTGCTTGAATATAGTAGATTTGGTTAAATACTACAATGCTCTATAATTAGGGTTTAACAATGTTGTAAACCAAGACTAGATATTGATGAACTATAACTGCTAAGTGCCCTGTTAAGGTGTTACAGTCACAGATATGTGTCCCAGCTATGGTTGCAGATAGTGGAGTCCTGCAACCATCCCTACCTCTACCTCGAGTGAGACTTCATCTTCTTTGTAGGTGTTGACGAAAGGGCCAATATTTAGGGTTTTTTTGGTGCGCTCTTGACTGTTGAACCCTGGGTCTTTCCCTATGCCAACATGATGTATTATTTTTAGCATTTTCTAAGGAAAAAACTTCAAAAAAATAAAAAACAAATTTTAAAGGGACGTTTTTAAGCTCTTTTTGAAACCCTATTAAAAACGAAAAGTTTGTCGAGTGAAATTTATTTCTTTAACACTCATTAAAAGGTTTGAAAGGGTGTCTTCTGAGTGTTAGTTTAACCCTTTTTTGGCCTCTTTAGACTAAATACAAAAAAATTATCCTTTAGGAGTACATCTGTATTCGCTAAAAGAGTTCTCCCCTAGATTATTTTATACTTTTTTGGACTTGGGAGACTAAACTTTATGAAAAAAGGACTTTTTGGATTTTTCTTTAAGTGTTTTTCAAACTCTCTAAACATGAAAAACCACCAATTTTACTTCCTCTGGACTTGTAAAAATATACAATGGAAGACCCATATGGGACCAAACCAATCCTTCGTAGGGCTTGTTAAACATACTCATAGGGACTTGTACGAAGGACAAACTTACACATGAGCATTTGTTATCCTCCTCAAGCTCATTAAAAAATAAAGAGTCACTTGCCAAGCATGGTGGGGGAAATTTAGGAAGAGAATTTTTATTTTAAATCTGTATTCATGGCAAGAGTCACTCTCGAACATGACATCTTCTACCATTTTGTGTTGAAGTTGGGAAATTCGCTTGTCTTCTGTTGATCATGCCTTAGGAACCTATATCTTACCTTGTGATATTCATCAAGTAATTGCTACAAAAACATTTTTTAATGTCAATTTTCAAGAGAAGTTCAACCTAATCCTTCTAGCACGTCACTCATTTTTGCAGTCATTTAACCCTTCGACCTCATTGGCCATCCCTGAGTCAGTCCTAAAAAAAAATTATTCTGAATTATCACTACAAATTATTTTGAGCCCTGTTTCATGTCGTTGATGGGGGATACATCAAGGCCCTCCTATGATGAATCACTTCCCATTCATGCCAAATCATTATCCAGGAAGTTGATTTAGAAGCTATGTTAGTACCTTGGAAATTGCACACCCTAATGGCAAGTATCCTCACTTTTGACATGGGTTTTTGTTATTGACCTTTGATCCTAAGATTTCTTTGAATGTTCAAATTCAACTCATCAATTCACATTGAAAGGATTGTACTTAAAGTACCTTGAGATTCATTAACATAAATGGTGATCTCTCTCGCACTTGTTAACGGTATACATCAATGACCGGTAATCAAGCAGTTTCTACCATTTTCGACCCTAAAACATCTATTCACATGGTGAGAATCATACTACGAAAATAGGAACGAGGTGAAGACCCTGGGGGATTCTATTTTGATTTTAATTTCCCAGCTTGTGATGCAAAGTATTCAAAGTAATGTTGTCACATAGATCAACATTATATTGATTCATGGCTATGTTCTTATCATAATTCATAGATCCACGATGTATATTCTGGTGGCTATGAGTTCCTTAAATCTTGGAAATATGGATCCATGATGTATTCTTGGTGGCCATATCATTAGTAAATGATAATAATGGATCTACAATGTATTAGTCGACAACCATGCTTAGAATCTCTTATATTCTGAGTATGGGGATGCCTACCTCAGTGATGATAAAATATTGTACTGCATTTTTCCTTGTGTTTTGATAGGTCTTCAACCAACGTGTTCTATGTATCAATACCCATTAGGAAAAGTATTTCATCTATCAAAATTTCTAACTTCATGCTTTGGGGGGAATTTTATTACACAACATTTTGTCATAGTTTCTTTCTCTGACACCTTAAAAACATAATAATTTGGAAGGAGAGTTGGGAATAAGTCTTTTGGAAACAAGAAACTCTAATAAATCCCTAAATTAAATGATTGTCATCGGTTTAACTCTATAAAGGTGTGACAACTCTACTTGTTGTAGTCTGCATCACTATCAAGTGTGACAATGTCATTTTTTGCTCATATATAAGGGTGCGACAACCTTTCATATGTGGGAAAAAGAAGAGATTCTCGAAGCTTCTAGAAGATAAGCTTCAATGATGATTTGTTTACCGATCGGTGTGGATATCACTCGCCTCTCCTGATTTGGTGAGATCCTAACCTCTTCATGATTTCATCTCTACTCTATAAAAGAGGCAACTTCCAAAGGAAAAGGGAGAAAAGTAGAGGAATAATGAAATTATGGCGAATTGAGAAAAGATCCAGATTTGTAATTGAGAGTTTGTGAATCTCTTTGGCCCTAAGAGATTTAGTTGTGCTAAAGTGTTCTAGTGATGATGATGACATCTATGGAGGCTATGAGGGTATTGAAGCATTGAACTGCTGGAAGGAGCTTATCAACGCCAAGGCACCGATTGTAAGTTGTTTCCTAATTATTTAATATAGTGATACATTTTCCTTTCCTACCTAAGATTTTCAATGATTTTCAAATGATTTAATATAGTGAAACATTTAATCAAGAATTTGGAGTTACAACTTGCCAGAACAAACGATGATTAAAAAAGGTATAAACTTCTAT
The DNA here is from genome assembly GCA_032191745.1 of Picea mariana. Taxonomy (NCBI): domain Eukaryota; kingdom Viridiplantae; phylum Streptophyta; class Pinopsida; order Pinales; family Pinaceae; genus Picea; species Picea mariana. The sequence continues at coordinate 17,263 of JASDQU010095060.1, read as the reverse complement.
CTTTTATGTTTCTTTTGAACCTAAGGAAAAAAGTGTATTTTGTTTCATTTTTTTCTAGTTTTGGGTGCTCGAACTAGGGAGATTGGTCTATATCCGCATTCACTAATTTATCTAGAAAAATATTTAACTCTTACTTGATGGTACCTAGATCTCAAGTTTATTTTTGAGAATATTGTATCTCATTTCAGCTAATCAAAGAGATCATCAATCCTTGGTAGAGGGTACCTATATTTTATAGTCCTTTTATTCAGTTGTCTATAGTCATTGCACAATCTAAGTGGGCCATGCTTCTTTTTAGAAAATAAGGAAGGTGCTCGCCAGGCATACACACTACGCCATATGTATCCTTTCTCTAACATTTCTTTCAACTATAGTTTAAGTTCCACCAACTCAGGCATGCTTATTCTATAACATGCTCTAGACATGGGTACTACTCTCGGCATGAGTTCAATTGAGAAATCAATGTTCCTCTTGGGAGGTAAGCCCAATATCTCTTCTGTAAATACATATTTGTACTCCCTTAGCACCGAGTGATCTTCAATGCTAGGTTTATTGTCTTCAATTGATTCTAACACTTGTATCGCATATAAGGGACATCCTTTTCTGCAACACTTATTTACTTGTAGTGTTGAAATATGTCTCACATATATAGGTTTTTTCACCCCCTGTAAGGTTCTTTTCTTTCCTTCCTCATCTTCACACTCTAAGTTCTTATTATAATAGCCTAGTTTGGATTTATTAGCAACCATCCAATCCATGCTAATCAAAAAATCATATGACCCTAATGGAAGTATATTTAGGACTTCTTGTCTGGGTAGCCCATTCATGTCAAATTGGCATGCTTTAATAATTTTAGTTACCTTCCTTTTGGGTCCTGTGGCTATTTGTACCAGCCATGACTTCTTATGTTTTTCCTTCTGTAAAACACATGCTTCAACAATTTCTGGAAAAATATAACTCAAATTATATCCAATGTTAATTAAAATTGAAACAGGGAGATTGGCAAGTTTACCTTCTGTTACACATTATTTTGGTCGCCCTAGTGACCAGCTGATGATCTGTGCATGACTCACTTCCATGTTCCCTAAAAAAACTAAAAAGACTTTCTCCATGAGAAAAGTGGATTAGCTTTTCTTCCTTAAAAACTATGTCAAAGGAGATCGTCACACCCTGCTCTATGCTTGGGGTGTGATGATGCTTGATTTTCACATATTGCACCAAAATGGACTGTGACGTCATCGCAGGCTGTCTGTAAATAAGGTGCGACAATGCTTAAACAAGAGGAAAAGTGAAATTCATGAAGGTTCTAGAAGGGAATCTTCTAGAAGATGAGGTGGCCTCTGATCGGTTTGGATCTTACTCACTTCTCTGATTTAGTTGGATCATCCTAATCTCCTCATCCATCCCTATTTCACCCTATATAAAGAAGTATCTCTTATGAAAAATGCTAACGATTTCTTATGCATGAACAATTCTGCTATATATTATACTGGAGATAGCTTTGCTTTATCTCTCTAAGTCAGGTTATAAAAGGTGTGTGTGTTGGAGTGAAGAGCCATTGGAAGGGACCTTGCAACATCAAGGCATGGGTTGCATTCTCCACTTTCCTTTAATATAATGCAGCAATACATTTCTTCCCTATAAAAGTGTCTTTACTCTTATTGTATAACTCCTTGATCTTATACATAGAACTCATTAAAATATATATATATATATCTTTGTTCTCTTTCTTTGTTTGTTTGTGCTTCTTAAATAGGTTCACCATCCCACAAATCTAGATATGGAGCGACAAGGATGACACTAGCGAGGATCAAGCATCATTTAAAAGGTATGTCATTCATCCCTCTCTGAACTAGTTTATATGACAATGAAGTTTAAGGTGAAGTTTGTATTCTACCTTGTTTTGTTCTAGCTTCATGTTGAAGTTAGGGAGATTAGTTTGTGTCCACACTTACCTATTTGTCCAATAAAAAAATTGGAAACCATACTAGTGTTGGACACACCGACCACACTGAGAAGGGGGGTGAATCAATGTAGGGCTCTTTTTCAAACTTCCCTTCACAAAACTCCTTAGTTAGAAATCACCATTTACCCATTATTTACTGTTTTCATTTATAACCAGTTAAATGTGAACATACATCAGCAACACATACCAACAACATATATCATCAATAAGTCATCACCACAAGGAACACACAGAACACAAGATGTATGTACAATTTTCTTTTTAATACGGACTACAATCCTTGGGTTATCAGCAACAACTGAATAGAGTTACAAATGCACAAGAGCCCCAAATCTACAATGCAAGACTCAGCTTACACAGATCAACACCAATTGATAAGGGGAATCAATCCTCAATAGATACCAATCTATCAACACGTATGTGGCATGTCAGTAGTGCAACATGAGTATGTACGCGTCCTATCAGTAGTAAAACTCACGTATATACACGTCCTGTCTATACTACAGCCTGTGTATGCCTTCTGAGTAATTAGAATTTTCTCTCTGAAAAACTCAGATCATTTGCAGCCTTCAGTCACATTCACTTTTGTCCTTCAATGTCCAATTTGTACCCTAACCAATATCAAAACATTCATACTCTCCAACAACTTACTCATGCTCCTCAACCATAAAATATGAATGCTACTCAAACATAAGTAACCAATGTACTATGGAAACCATATCAGTACTAAAACATAAGAGCGTTTCTCACTCCATCAATCAATAACCATATCACCGTAATCATACCAAGAATTCCTTAAGCATTCACCATACAATAAGCAAGAGTATCCATCAAGACAACTATGTAACCATACAAGAATTTCTATGGAATATCTGAGCCCATAGAATGCAGATCTAGAACTTGCTTCAGACTTCAAGAACATGGCATCAACTCACACTCAAGTCTTCATGACTTCCTCCACTATACGTGCTCTATCCTCCTTCATCTTGTGTGTGTATGTGTCCCGCCTCACTGTATCCCGCGTATGTACGCACTTTGGCCCATTGTTTCTCATGTACTCCTTCAGAAACTAGGGTTTTTGAACTTCCAAAACTTTCACCATCATGATCTCAAACTTGCGGAAACTTTGGTGCATCCATGAGATCGTCTAGTCAATCTCTCTCTCAGAATAGATCGTCAAGATATGCTGAAGAGATTTTTTCACAAGAGACCCTTGCCTCTTATTTATACTCTCCAAGTAGCTTCCTTAGAAGTATCTTCTAGGCCACTTTGTCCACATAGTCACCTATGTCCAACTTTACCCAATTTGTCATTTTTCCATGTATGCAATAGCCACTTGACCACTTAACCCATTTTCCTCATTTTAGGGTTACCCTTCTTATAACCACTTTCCATCATTAGAAAGTTATCCATTTACTTTATTATTTAAATAATCCTCCTTGACTTTGTAACTTCACTTTATTATTTAAATAATCCTCTTTGACTTTGTCCCTTCACTTTATTATTTAAATAATCCTCTTTGACTTTGTCACTTCAGTTTATTATTTAAATAATCCTCTTTGACTTTGTCACTTCACTTTATTATTTAAATAATTTCTTCTTTGCAATCACTTTGACTTCTTTGACCTTTTGGGAATTCAAACCAACATATGAGGGTCCTCCAACTTCGTAAGGCCATAACTCTCAAATCGTGAGGAGTTATGTGACGTTCCACATACCACTGGAAATGGCATGACAAGCACTATCCATCTAGGATATTTTCACTAACAAATTCATTGATCTGTGTCTCATTATTCCACAATTAAGAATGGGTTCTCTAACCATAGTTCTAGTATAAATCAACTACAAAGCGTCTTCTCGTGAGGTATTTCACCATAAGGGGACCACTTTGGAGTTCATGCATTTGTACCATGATAATATACTTAACCACAAAGCGTATTCCCATGAGGGATTTCACCACATGGGGACCACTTTGGAGTTAATCCATTTGTACTCCTTATCAAGACAATAATGAGTCATCTTTACATCAATCCAACTATGCATCATATATCAATGAAATCACATTGATCAATCTTCATCTATGCATCATATATCAATGAAAACTCATTGGTCCATATTCATCTATGCATGACATCATGTGACTATGATTCCACTTGACATCAATCCATTCACATCAAGGACAATACATATTACATCAGTATGTTATGACAAGACATTGTTCCTTTGACATCAATCCTTTGGCATACAAGACATTGTTCCTTTGGCAGCAATCCTTTGGCATACAAGACATTGTTCCTTTGACATCAATCAATTAATCCTTTGGCATCAATGACAACATGATCCAAAAATATCCCCCTTTGGCATTAATGGCAATATCAACATTGATGTCAACACCTATAATTGATGGAAACATGTAGACAAGGCATATCTCTACATCAATAGTCATCTCAATCACATCAATGTGACTATATCTTCCCCTTTGACATAAATGGAAAAGGGTAGTTCTCTCCTTGGGGATGCTCCCCCTGTCTGAACTCTCCTTGGGGTTGCTCCCCCTACTTGAATGCCTTTGATCTTCCTCTGAATAATCTCTCCCCTTTTGAATGAGGGATATCACTCTGATGTAATGCTAAATATATATCACTCAAGCTCCCCTTATGACTATCGCTTCTCCTGGAACTATGCCTATGTGCTCTTTCTCCAAGTATAGAGCTCCATTTCCAAGTCTTCATCTTTGAATCTGATGAATATATCCTCCTGGAATCATGGGAATAAGAATGACTCCCCCTATGGGTATGCATCCCCCTATCTTCTCTGCAATATGAACAATATGTTATTAGTGAAATATGCTTATGTTGCAAATGCTACTGCTTAACTGAAATATAGATCAACCACTCTTTCTATGATGATCCTTGGACCTATCCATGCATCAAAACTCATGCCATACCATACATGAAGCAAAAGATATGTCAACAATGAAATAGAGAACCATGAACAAAACATCAACCAAGTACATCATGTGTCATATTGTGTGCCAACCATGCACATCACCCATGTACATCAATATCATAGAATATTCCATAAGATGTCATCAATGGAGTGTATTAATCATATCCTTCTACAAGCATGCCAACCATGTGTCTCAAACAAGTTTCATATCACCCATGACATGCTTCTATCATGAACCAAGTGCCACAACCATGTATCTCAATCAATCAAGTGTCTCAACTATATCATCCCATATATCATGTACCAAAGTATATGCTAAACAAGTAGTACCAATGGTGTACTTTAGCCAAGTACTATCATCCACATACATATACCATCTATGAGTGCATCAACATTGCACTAGTCATGTATCACGACCTGTAACAAGCAAGTGCATTAACCATGCACCAATACCACACCAAGATGAACTACAGTCAAGATGTGTCCTCATATATGAATGTCATATCAACCATAGACCATGTTCCAATCATACTGCTAGTAGGTGCCTCTAACAATGTACCAAATGTGTACCAAACATGCATCAACTATATATCAAGCTATGAATCATCAATGGTGTACAACATGACCACTTCATCAACTCATAAACTACATGTCCCAATATGTAGCTCATCCATATGCCAAATTCATGCACCAATATATCCAACAAATATGCTTCCAATAATACATCATAAGATATATCAATGAAACTCAAATATGTACCAGCCATGTACCCAACAAATCAGCCTCAACCTCCATTCACTACAACAAATACTAAGCATCCAATATGTACTAGAAGTGTGCCTCAATATATCAATGACATATCTAGCTAGAATCATCATGATATATCTCATAACCAAAGTGACATAACTTCATTGTCGCAACCAACATTGTTCTTTAACAGAAAAATGTCTCAATCCACACTCTAGGGTTAGTACAATGCATCCAAGATAGTATTTCAACACTCAACCATATGTCACCACCATACATACATCAATTATGTATGCCAACATGTAATCATGAAAACCTGTAGCAAACAATGTCAGACCCTGCAACAAACCATGTCAGACCCTGCAACACAGAGTTATACCATTATACCATTTGTCAACTCATGTGGATAGCCCGTTTCCCGAGGCTCTTTTACCATAGATACGCAGCTTGTTTCACAGACATCTCCCGTATGTACATGACCTATTTATAGTTCATCTCGTGTATGTACGTGACTATTACCATTGTAACCCGGGTATGCTTCTGAAGATGACAAACTTGAGCTTCCCTTAAGGTTGTCATTCTTCTCTGGTTGTTTAGTCTTCTTTACCCACTTATGAAGGTGTCCCTACTTCTCAAAACTTGAGCTCTAAGCTTCCAAATTTTCAAAATTGTCTTCATTCCTAACTTCATGCCTTCTTCTAATCATGCTATATGAAGTCCTCATCATGGTATTTCTTCTTGCGTTCCATCAATCCTGGGATTTGTGACCAAATCCACTATAGTTGTAACATCTCATGATGTGACAATGAACATCAATGTGTCCTACTTGATTACATCTCCAACACCTTAGGGTGTTATGAAATATTTATTTATATTTGCTTGCATA
>JASDQU010095059.1:751-11509 GCA_032191745.1 Picea mariana | reverse complement strand
AGGAGTCGATTTTTAGTTAACAATTTTATTATTAGTGGATAATCCATGAAGACGTTACTAACTTATGTAAGTTACTTGTAGTTTAATGTAATCTTACAGGACTATACCAATTATGCACTTGGACAAGGATTACTAAGATATTAAATGTCTTAATAAGATTCAATTTAAAAGTGACAGTAATATCTTATGACGACTAATTGTGGGGATGAAGAGAAATAAAATAAACCACCCAAAAACCTGGCTTTTACAACTATACCCATTTCTGATTGAATGTTATTCCATCATTCACGGGTAGTAAGTCTTGTCAAATAATCACAATGGTTATCACAATCTCTTACACCCTATCATATGTTAGGCATTTAAATTTTTCCCTTGAGGGATACTCTTAATAAGTGGATTTTATTTCATTTTTATGTGTAAAGTGTAGGTAATAATGTACCATAGTGTTGAGTAGAAATCGATGACAAGTATTTCATGGGTTCCACTTGATGACTAATGCACTTAGAGATCGAGCGTTATTTTATTACTAAGTTGAATTATTGATGGATTGATCGCAGGCGCTAATTGTGTCAATCCTCTTGATAAAAATTATCCTTAGGTCAATCCTTGATGACTAACAATAGATGGTAATTGTCTAAGTTGTTGATTAAGTGGTTAAGGTGGATTCTTGATGATGGCTTTGATGTCAATTAAATGAATACATGTTATTGAATATGGAATCTTGATGGAATTTTTTGGCTATTCACGTGTTTGATCGTTGTGTATTGCAAAATAATTTGCTGTGCCTTGGATTCTTAATGTCGATGTATGAATAATTTAGAAATTTGATATCTCATGCGCCTTTTTAAATGAATTAACTTACCTTACGTCGTTGATTATGTTGTGATTAATTAATTGGATTACTTGCTTCATTAAATTTGTTAATGTATGATGGATTAATAATTAGATTACTTTTCACCATTGAATATTGATGTTTCCTGATTGGATTAGAATTTGGTTACTATATGATTGATTTATTAATTGTATTCTCTTGCGCCTTGCAAAATAAAGTCGATATCTCATGCGTCTTGAATTGTTGATGTGTAAATGATGGATTAATTGAATAGAATGCTCGTGCACAATTCATTAATGTTGTGTGACTAGTTGAGTAATTAGACTCCTTGCGTGCATTGCAAATATAATGTAATGTATGATGTTTAGATATTGGACTTCTCGCATGAATGGAATTGAATGTCATAAATGATGGTTTTAGATATTATGATGTATTCTCTTGCGCGAAATGAAAATTTATTATGATGGATGATTGCATATTGTGATTGGGATTTGTGCCACAAATATAACTGATAATTTATTTTACGCCTTGGATTTAATGTGGTCGATGATGTGTTACACAAATGATTACTCGCGCACCATGTTTAATTGTGGATTAGGATTGATGGATTGATGAAATTTATTATCGTTGATGTTGTTGATTTAACATAGTTAGTTTGGACTTGATTGTGTTAGTGGGATGTAGACACCTCCTTGTTCGTCAGAACAGTCGCCATCCCTGAGACCTTAAATGGTTAAAATCAATTGGAACCTGGGCTTGAGCATTGCTTATGTGTCCTGGAGGTCCTAAACTTGCAGGGTAGGTTGGGGCAGGTAGTCGTTTTTATTCATTGTCTAATTGCAAGTTGTCATAATTTATTTCAAGATAATCCTGATGTGCTAATCTGCTACGCTATTTATGCTTACGTGTCGCTATCCTTCATTGATGCGTTGAATGCGTAGTTAGTGATTTCCTTGATGAGTCGTTGGTATTGCTTTTAATTATGATGTTTTTGATTAGGCGTTGTTGTGATCATGTGTTGATGTTAATTTATTAATGCAAAAAAAAAAAATTATGGAGGGTCTGTTACAAAATCATCCCAGAAGAATTTCTAGTCAACTAGGTCTTGGGGAAAAGTACATTTGGGAGCCAAATTATCCAGGGTTGAGTCGCTTTTGCAGGGCTCCAATATTGATGGAGAAGGGTTTTGTTTTGGCTTGTCATTGCTAATTTTAGGCCATCCAAATATGTTATTTCACTCCATTTTGGATTTTGTTTCCATGCATCTTCCCAAAAGAGGCTAGAGTGGTCATTCTTGACTTCCCAAAACAATGTTGTTGAATCAACGTGCGGTTTTTCCATGCTATGTTCCAGATAGAATATCCAAGCATGTCTTTATCCATTCGAATCAGATTTTGCATAGGCTAGTCAACTACATATTTATATTTTCATAATCGTCCCTAGCTATCTTGTGTGTTGTTGAGCCATTGCCACCAAGTTTTAGCTCCCATTTTTTGGACATTTTGTGACCTCCCCATAGGAAATATATTTGAATGTTGTGGATTGCCCTTAGGACATATTTTGGAACTGCAAGAGCTGAAAATAGGTAAAGAGGCATAGCTTGCAAAATGGGTTTAACCATAACTAATCTTCCTACCAGATTCAAAGAACAGATCACCCAACTTAATTTAATTTATTATTAAAAAGGAGAGGATCGTGCAATTTTTTTTAAAGAAGAGTTTATGTATTTTAACATGAAGTATTAGTTTCTATTATGGCCATCTAATTGGTTGTTTAAGAAATCTCTAATTTAGAAATGTGAGAATCTATGAGACATTTTAGTGAATGGAAGCCTCTATAGATCGATGGCCTACTTTGACATATTGGAATTTGGCACAATTTCCCATAATTTGAGAAATAATTCTACAAGAATGTTTTTATTAAACTATTGAAAATGAAGTGATATTTTCTTACCAATCAATGGCATCCTCTGCAACATATTCTAACCATCATATGCTTAATTATTGCAAGAAATAATTATAGTTTTGCATTGGAATTGTAATTTTAATTTTTGATAATTTTAATCAAAACACTAATTCAAATGCTTAATATACAAATACTAAGATAACAAGTAAATGTTACTAAAAAATATTCAAAAGAGTTAAATGTTGATGTTATGGATGAATGCAATACTAATTCAAATGAAAGTTAGCTAGCGGTGGTGTTTAGTATTATATGTTCAATATCAAATTAGTGTCATGATAACATAAAACATATTTGGTATATGGGATGATGCTTCAAAATACCATTATATCACATAATTAAAATTTGGACTAGTACATAGTTCACCATGGTGAATGGTGTGGTTAGCTTCATAGCGAGAAAAGACTAACTAAACCATGTCAAGTATACCAAAGTTAATACTCACATTACTATTGTCCTATTCTATTAACTATCCCAAGCTCTTGGGAATAATTACAATGAAAATTGTAAGCATGCAATTTATAGAGCATTAAGGAGTGTAACTGTAAGATATCAATTTTTTTGAGATTTATGATTATTACATTGGGAATTGTTATTTTTAAATAGTAGGAATATTGAAAATTTTAATTATCAAATCCTTTTTATTTTTGTTAAGAATTTAAAAAAAGAGTGGCGTTATCCATGATATATTACATAAAGTCTTAATGTAAAAATAATCGTGTTAGATGATCTTTATACCAGAGTTAATTTAGAAAAAAATACCATCTAGTATTTAACATTGAATTGTTAGAAGAAATTTGTTATACATTTCAATGCATATTTTATACGTGAAATGTAAGTGAAATGTCAAAATATTAATTTAGAGGTAAGAAATCACCATTTGCAAACCTCTCACTATTGTAATTGTAATTCATTATTACATTGGGAATTTGTAAACCACATTTTTAGAGTATTGGGAAATGCAAACCTCTCACTATTGTAATTGTGATTAATTATTAGTCCCTACCGAAGGCGTAGAGGGACTATAGCGATCGATAATTCGTTGACTTTATATTAGTTTGTGGTTTGAATACAATTGTTTGCATACTTTCTAATGTTCGACATACATAACTAAAAGCATTGTTTTTTATATAATAAAAAAACCCATATATGTCATGATCTGATTGGATGGTAGATTTGAGGTCTTATTGCCAGCTTCACTATTCCCAATGCATTATATCTTGCCATATCCAAAGTTTTATCATGTACGGTACTTTTTTTTATTTGTACTATTCATATTGAAATGTTTAGATATCCAAAGTTTAGAGTGATCGATAATTCCAAAGTTTATAACCTTCTATTGTTCGAACTACAGAGCTAAAAACATTATTTATTTTTTTATTTGTGCTATTATTATTACTCCTTTGTATTTGTATTGAAATGTTTGCATGCCGAAGGTTTATATCATTGACACTTTTTTTGAGGTGCTTGAATAGGCCTGATAGCTTAAATGTTTACATGGAGCAAGGTCCTCAAACAGGCCTGACAACTTAAATGTTTGCATATTGCGAGGCCCTTAGACAAATTGACAACCTTAAATGTTTATCTAAATAGGCTTCTCGGAGTACATTTTTCCTCAAAATTTTCCATACAATGTTGCAGTGAATTTGGACAATATTGTTGTCCACCGCCAGTTGAATAAGCATTGTATGTTTCATACTTCTTCTAGGCTCATTGTTTACTGGTTCGGTGGGTGMTTCTTCTTCGTTGGTTTGTCGGTTGCTACTTGTTGTTGTTTGGTTCACAATTCGATCTGYGCTTCTKCCTTTCATTGTTTCAAAGTAATTTTCCATGCCATAATTTTATTTTCTATTCCTTCTTTGTTGTTCAATGTTTGCAGTTTGCAAGCAAGAATGTTTTCTTATTTCTACTGTCTTTCTCGTCATATGTTTCGRGTTCCTTCTATGTTGCGGCTGCAGTTTCATAATCGTTGGASATACATATGTTTTTTACTGGTTTGGTGGTTGTTGCTTGTTCRTTGGTGCRTTGGTTCATCGGTTGTTGGTTATTGTTTTTTGGCTCAAGTTTACGAGTTTGGGTCCATGGGGTTGCAGTTGGGCATGTTCGTGCTTTCCCGTTGGTTTGGTGCTTGCTATTTTTTTTTGTTTACTTCGGCTTTGCAAGGTTGAGGTTCTGCATCGACAGTTGGAGCTATTTATTATTATTATTATTATTATTATTTGGGCGCTTTACGATGTTCAGATCCTGCACCCACAAGTGGACCTGCGGTTGTGTTATTTTCCATGTCTGGCGAGGTCGAGATCTGTTCTGCTGTAAAATTGTGTTGATACTTCAGTGTTGACATGATAGAAAATAGTGGTACAAAAAATAATTGGACAACTACATGTGAAATTGCAATATCTGTTGTTTTTTTGTTAAAATAAAACATGTGAAAGTTGCACTTATAAACCATATATGGTGGAATGTGTCCATATCACAATACATGGTCTTTATCCTCTACATAGACTGGTGTGACCACGATACAATTTGTCTTGTACTTGAGATATGATATGTACACCAAAGATACTGCAAAATTGTATTTCCATGTATGGAAGCATATCTAGATACTTTGCCATGGAAAACCAAAATTATTTAGCTATGGCCATGCAATTTCTTAATATTTTGTGGCTTGTAATATATTTTGGGAAGGGAAAGACTTTATATATTTATAGCCATAGATGGAGAAAAGCAAAGGTTCATGTTTCTGCCTATCTTTTATTCTATTCGTTGATTCTCATTTACCGTATATACATATTACTCGTTCTCTGGTGCATACCAGCTTCCATTCGTGTTCATTGTATTTTGTGCGTTCCCACATTCAAACAAACATAATAGATGGAGAAAACGAAGGAGTCTTGACTGGATTGTTGGAAGAGGAGATACAAAGGTACATGCTTGTATTGTTATTTCATATTCCGTTGTTTTGTATTTCATTTATTGTATGTATATGTGTTCACCTAGTTTATTGTATGTAGATGTTGCGTACAGTTCTACATAATAACTTATCTTCATTACATGTCTTCTTGCATACTAACTTCCTTCATGTCCATTGTATTTTTCCTGCATTTTCTACATTTAAACAAACATAATGGATGGAGAGGACGACGAGGAGTTACAGAGGTGCATACTTGTACTCTTATTTCATATTCCAGTGTTGAGTATTTCATTTATTGTCTGTATTTGTTGTGCTTGTTCTACTTCTTTGCACCTTTTTTGTTGTATGTATATACTACGTATCTTTCTGCTTATTCTCATGTGAATCGTATTAAGTTTGTTGTTACATTGAAATAACTAGAACTGCATTTCTTTATTTTACATGTCTATCTTCATACTAACTTGCCTTCATGTCCATTGTATATTCGGTGTTGCTACCTTGGAAGAAACAGATTGGTTGGACAGGAAGATGAATTCTTCTATGAAAAAATAGAGGGTTCTGTAGTACAATATTTGAAAAGGTATACCAATTGTGATAGTAAATTAAATATACAAAACAGGTGGGGGCATAAAATACTAGACTAGAAAATGATGATTTGGAAACAATGGGCTTTTCTGTCCTCCCCACTTCTACTTTTTCCATTTTCTATTATCCCTTTTTATTTATAATTGCTCTGCCTAGTTGTATTTCCGAAAGTGCCTTGGTGCATGGGTTAGCAGACTCATGGGTTCACATTTATTCTCACGCTTCTACCTTATTCCATACTTATCCACTTTATCGATTGCAGGTGCCAGGCTGGCGGGTTCAAGATTCCCCCCCTGGCTTCCGAGGTTCCATGATATACAGATTGGTTGTCGTGCCCCGCCATCACACTCTATTTACTGTTACACAATTTTGCATTCAAAGAATCTGATACATACAATTTGGCCCTTGGGTCCTCATGTTTCCTGAGTATCCTTTGACACCCTATTTCGTATTCCATCTCCTTCCACCCTGCATGTGACATTAAAAACTATTATGGACAATATACAATGCATATGCTTGTTTAGTCCTTCTGATGTTCATCTACACATGCTTGCATCAGAAAAAGTTGGACTAGTGACATGGCCATGGGCAGTTAGTCATCCTAGACATCAACAGACTGACAAGGCCAAAGGTAAATATGCATACATTATGTTCCTAGTATGTATACCAAACAAATATACTCGGCTATTTATTCATCTATGGCATGGTGAATATGTTGATGTCATCTGTAATAAATGCTTTGCAGTTCACAAGAAGTATCAACAAGTACAAGTGAGATGACGAACATAGCACAGGTTCCGCAGACTAAGAGGTCTCGTTGCAAAACTATGGCTCCATAGTTCATCCAAGCTATGTGTCTACTTGTAAATTTATGCCAGGAAAAAAATAAAACAAAAAAATAATGCACACTACCATTCACTTTACTTTTCCTGTTAAAAAAATTTCACCAAGTCTAAACTTGTAACACCCAAAGTACTGTCAATAGAGGGTTTGAACAGCTGCCGAACTAGACAAGTGTTCATCGAGGACATAATGGTCAACTATAGCACCTACTTGGACAAGGAAAACAAAACTAGATCCATTATGCGTGCTGACATGACAGACAAGGAGGTCATGATGACAGTCACATTGACTATTCCTACACAACTTGTCCAAAAACATGCAGAAAAGATATTTCCAGGTAATGGGATATCCATTACAAATTTTAATATATTGCCCAAAACGGTATATGACCGTGGTGATTGTGATCGGATTATTTCGCTCAACGAAACAAGTATTGTGGAAAAAATTCTCGTTATTTGTTAAGAATATCGTTTACCCAACTTGCACAGAGCAATGACATTTACCCAATTAGAACTGTTGGTGCAACTGTCACACTGGCGAGAAAACTTGGCTTTCAACACCTTCTCCATATAAAATATGGGGAGTCAGACAACGACAAGGCAATGGTACTGTTCTCCATATCCAATTTTGTCCTTTACTTTCGCATGTCCATGTATCTCGGTTAAGTTACACAAATATTGCATTGTTCCATGTTGCAGTTGCAATTGTTCTATACCTATTCAAATTTGTTTTCGTCAATGGAACAACAATTGAATAAAGGGCAATTTCCACTTATGCTCTTAAAAAATATAACAAAGAAAAGGGGTGTTATAGAAAGGATCTTTCGCACAACCCAAGCAACATTTGTAATAGAGTTGCGAGCAAACATAGTATAGGATCTGAAGAAACTAACTAGCTCTACAAATGTTGTACATATACATCTACAGATTTATCCTCACTTTTCTCATACAAATAGCCTTCACCAAATTTCTGTGGTTTTTTTATTTTTTTTATTTTTTGGGAGTACAGTTGTATATTATATTGTTCAATGTATTAATTCCTATGCTCCTGTTTCCAAGTTGAAGGTGTTTTGGTTGCAACGAATGCGTACTCGACCCCCTTTGAGCATGTATGCGCAAAATGCAAATCTCTTGCTTCTGCTTCCGCTTTGATAAGTGATGATACGACTGATTGTTTTCGATGCAATGAAAAATCTCCATATATATATGGACATTGCCTCAATGCTGCCATTTGAACCGTGGGCAACACAACCGTGCATTGTACAATTAGGCAGCCTCTGTTACAAGATGTGCTTCCTGGGTTAGCATAATTGTCGTATGAAGCATACCTATAGAAAAAGGCAAGCAGTGTCTACATGCTACGCGACTTTCAGATACATAGCAAATTTACCTTAAATGAGGACAATGCAATATTGCATATCGGCTGAAGAAAAAAAAAAATCATATCAAGCTTTGGCAGGAAATGAAAATTTNTGTTCAATGTATTAATTCCTATGCTCCTGTTTCCAAGTTGAAGGTGTTTTGGTTGCAACGAATGCGTACTCGACCCCCTTTGAGCATGTATGCGCAAAATGAAAATCTCTTGCTTCTGCTTCCGCTTTGATAAGTGATGATACGACTGATTGTTTTCGATGCAATGAAAAATGTCCATATATATATGGACATTGCCTCAATGCTGCCATTTGAACCGTGGGCAACACAACCGTGCATTGTACAATTAGGCAGCCTCTGTTACAAGATGTGCTTCCTGGGTTAGCATAATTGTCGTATGAAGCATACCTATAGAAAAAGGCAAACAGTGTCTACATGCTACGCGACTTTCAGATACATAGCAAATTTACCTTAAATGAGGACAATGCAATATTGCATATCGGCTGAAGAAAAAAAAAAAATCATATCAAGCTTTGGCAGGAAATGAAAATTTGTCATGTGTCTCTGTAATATTTCTTCAACAACCAGAAGAATGTTCGTCGGACTCGAGTACTTGAGAATCTAATTACAAATGCAATCGATGTTGTTATTTTGATGTTTTCTTGCATCTCCCAATAAGAATTTTCCAATGTGTCTCTGCAATATTTCTTCAACACCCAGATGAATGTTCGTCGGACTCGAGTACTTGAGAATCTAATTACAAATGCAATCGATGTTGTTATTTTGATGTTTTCTTGTGTCTCCTAGTGAGGATTTTGCATATTTGTTTCAGTGTGCAAATAAATAAAAAAACATGGTAGTTGGTTGTGGCTTTGATGGAGGAGCCTGCATGTTTTTTGGGTGCCCAAATTGGACAATTGTTTTTAAACTATTTAGTCATGACATGGTTTCTTCAATTTTCTTTTGGGTGCCCGAATAAAATAAAAAATTGTCTCCAACTATACATTTATGGTATGGTATTTGCATTTTCTCGATGTCCTAATTGAAAAAAAAAGGACTCAGCATGGATTGAAACATCAACTTGAGTTTTTTAGATATCGCTATAGAGATTGCACGCACATAAGATTGTTCGGTCCAGAAATGGGAAGCATGACAACAAACTCCATAAAAATTATCCAACTGTAAATAACTCGGGCCCGTCCTTTGAACCGTCGAAATAGCTTGCTCATCTGGGAAGAATCATCATAAATTTCCAATAATATTGGAAATTTGGCATTGTTAAAACTGGTAGTTATAGACCATGGTGCTATTAGAAGAAAATGCCCATAGTGATCTTGCTTAATGGTGAAATAGTAATCGAAAACTTTCTTGTTCCCCATTTTGAGATCTGGTTATAGCTAGCGTGCAGTGGCGAAGCTCCGCTGGTTTTGTGTTGTCTTCTATTTGACAGACTTTTGTTCATATCCCACGGCCCCGATTATTTTCTCATGGGAACATATACCAGATGTAAGATAAAACCAATTCCACGACGTGTTTTCTTTATATATCAAATCGTTTGATGCAAAGGTCGAGGTGTGATGCTTTATGGAACCTTGTGGGATCTTGCTTGTGGCCTGTTTGGTGTTTACTTGGTTCTTGGTTGTATGCTTTGTTCTGGAAAATTAATAATATATTCAGGATCTTCGTAGTTTTTCTACTATATTAAAGACTATAGATGACATGATTTCCCCTTTAATATAAGCTATGTGACACAAATATAGTATGTGGCTCGTTATAGCACTTTTTTTTGACCGATGAACTTGGTAAAATTAATCTCCTGGAATAATTTGAAATAAAAGAATATATATTGTGCGAAGTCCAATGGAGCTATCATATCAACAAGAGACCACTAAAATTCAATTTCGTTGTTGTTATACTTGCGGTGATAGAATTTAAAAAAGCTTTGTTTTGTTTACTTCAATTTTTTTTAAATAAGAGATTTACCATCCTTTAATAATTTTATGTAATCAAATTGTACAATATCAATATTTAATATTAATAATTCAATATTTGGAAATAATGTTTTTAGGTAATGTTAGATAGTTTATATAAATCACCATCCGTAAACAATCGCAATTTTGAGCCCGCCAGCCCTGGAGTCTGTCTGTCAATTTGTATATCACGAAACTCTAAGTGTTGTTTGGAGGACACAGAACAATAGAAGTGCAACTTTGAGCCAGCCAACCCGCAAATCAGCCTATCAATTTGTATAT
>JASDQU010095057.1:3965-21821 GCA_032191745.1 Picea mariana | reverse complement strand
GGATGCAGCGGATGAAGGATGCAGAAGGTGATGGAGAACTGAGCGACAAGAGTGGAGGGAGGAAACAGAATCACCTGAGCTATACTTCGTCATCCGGAGAGATGCCAAATAGATACATATTAGTCAGAAGACTGATTCCCATAATTTATGGGGTGATAACAAGGAGATCAGGCTCCAATAGCCCTACCAAAGAGATCACCATGTCAACCACCGGATCTAAATCATCATAAGTTGAATTCATTGGAGACAACGCCACATAATTGACATGTGGTGGGGGAAATACTATCTGCATATAAGAACCATTTAGGGAGGTAATCACGTCAGGACCGATGAATGAAAGTTGATCAATAGTCACAATTCTTCCATCGTGAGGGAAATATATCACACGAAAAAGAGTGGACACAATAGATTTCATGGAATAGACATAATCCCACCCAAGGAGTAAAGCGAAATCCAAGGGGTCTTGGACTACCATGACATCAATAAAGAAAGTTTTCCCTCCCAAAGTTACGGGAAACTGAGGGAGGGTCCCTAAAGGTTGACTAGTTCTTCTGTTAAAAGCTAATAGATTCAGTGTAACCGGTGCAAGCTGGGGACAACCCAAAGTGTACCAAGCAACAAAAGACAAAATACTAATGGACGCACCTTCATCTATCAGGGTTTGAGGAACATCTCGACCACAAACCTGTATTGTAATTTGGAAAGGAATGTGAGAGGGAAGACGAGGTCTAGTTAGCGAACCCCAATAAAAAAGGATGGCCTCATTACTTGGAGGGGGCTTCATGGGAGAAGGAGGAATGCCCCCAGGCACAGTAGATTATGTATCAACGAGAAAAACATGGGCAATATTGGGTTTACTCTCTAGAGGGAGAGTAGGATCGAACAATGATTGGATCGGATTGACCACGCAGGCACTCTTCAAAGGAAGAGTGGGATTGACCGATGATGGAATCAGATCAACCACTTTGGAACTCTTCAGATGAAGGGTGGGACTGGCTGAGGAAAGGGATTGGATCAACCACTTTGGCACTCTTCATATGAAGGGTGGGACTGACCGAGGAAGGGATTGGATCATCCACTTTGGCACTCGTCAAAGGAGGAGTGGGATCGACCGATGACAGAACCAAATCGACCACTTGAGTTTCATTCTCCAAGGGAAGAATGGGGTCGACGAGTGGAAATGGATTGACCAGTTTGGTTTCACTCTCTAACGGGAGAGTGGGATCGACCAAGGATGAAAATAGATTGACCACTTTAGTGTCACTCTTTTGATGAAGAGTGGGGCTGATCGATGACAGAACTAGATCAACTACTTGGGTTTGTGGTTCAATCGAGGAAGAAACTAGATTGACCACTTGATCAACTGGACTTACCAGGGATGGGATTGGATTGACTAGTCCATCAACCAATGATGGGTCAGAGGAAATCTTATGATAACCTTTTGGAAGTTGAATTTTTTCCAAAAGAGAAGAAGCCTCGTCCATACGAGGACAAAGGTGAGAATAATGATCACCTTTACACAACATGCAAGGGAACTTGACATTTTTCTTCTTCTTACCAACCTTAACATCAGTAGTTGACGGGGTGTCATCGACATGACCGATAGAGGCCGATGACATGGAGGACCACATCTCTAAGACCTGGGTAAGACCGTGGCAATCCCTCAGAAAGTGGTCACCCTTACAAAGACTGCAAGGGAATTTGGGTTTTGGATTCTTCCTTTTAATCTTGTTGACCTCATCAACACTCCCAGTACTATTGATGGTAACCAGTTGCTTAGAGCCAACATCTGGTGTTGTTGGGGTCTTGTTCCTTTTTGGTCTCTTCTTCTTCTTCTCTTTCCGTTTCTTCTTTTTCCGATCAATAGGGCTACTTGCTTTAGAGCTTTCACTAGGTGAAGAAGGAGAAATGGAAGGAGACTTGATGGAATAAGAAGGTGAAAATTCGACATGAGTTTGATGTGTGGGTGGTGTATGGACATCTAAAGTATTAGGTGTACCTGAAACATTAGGAGGATTCGAGATCACCGGAGTGGGGAACAACCAAACTGGTAATCCAATGGTGAGTCCTGGAAGAGTCTGTGTGGCAATATACGGAGGACCAAATTTTCCAAATGAAGGAAAGGTATAAGGTTCCCCGGGAGAAGGGGTTCCTCCATTGGTACTCTTGGGATTCGATGCCATTAAAACTGACTCGACCTAAGGTCCACTAAGTAAAACAAACAAAACACGCTATGAATCTGAGAAGCAATCAATCAAACAAACCTTCCTACAATGAAACCACTAGTTGGTGATGAAATCCAACGTCGTGAGATCAAAATAAGAAGGGGCGGGGATAGAGCGGGTGGATCAGTTACGTTGGCGACCTGCTTAACAAACATATGCCTTGGTTCAAGCTTCCACGCAGTAATTGTGGATTTACCCTCCAAGGAGCCCGAGTGAGTTTGACCAACGTCTATTCTAGGTACAATGAGACTTCCCTTCACTGTCATCTTGTGTGAGACCCTAAAGATTGTGGCTACTAAGGTCACCAACTCGTAGTCAGCCCCTAGGCGGGTACAGTCAATAGTCCAATCAAAACATATGGGTAGGATAACAAGTCCGAAATCAACTTGAAAGTCTCCCACACATAATCGTGAGTATACCTTCGATTGACCCCCAATATACGATCCGACCACTACAAACAGTTGGGCCACGGAGGGATAATCTCTGTAACTCACCTAAATGTGACCCCGTGCATAACCCCTATGTGAGAGGGGGATCCCAACAAGCCAATCAGATTTAACTCTCTCTACCGCAAGATACTAAGTTTGTTTGATAGATTTGGAAAGTTATCCTTTCAACCTATTCCAAAGCCCTACACCTTAAACAAATGTAGGTTTGCTAACAAAGACGTAAAAAGTCTGATAGATTTTAGTTAAGCATTGATTTTAATGGTTGTTGTTTACTCAGAGGGTGTACGAAAGTGAAACTGATGGAATGATGACTCAATTCCCAAAAATATGCATGCAATATGATAAACAATCATTTCTTTTCAATGAATACCTATTTAAGGGAAAGAGGAAGAGTCGTTTTCACTATCAAACACTTGATAAAGAATGCCCTCAATCAATTTTGTTCTCAATCAAATCCAATATAATGCTACAACATTTCAGAAAAGATTTCTAGTATGAAAAATAATCACTAATATGTACTTTTGTCGTTTGTATGCGAATGATAATCAATTCAATGAAAAAATTCTCCTGCCAACTACCCTTTCAGATCAAGGAGATTCAGACAAGAATATGCAGATTTCGCACAAACAACACACCCTTTTGCAATCAAACCAGAGAAAGAAAACTAAAAAACGCAGAAGGAAGGAGAAAGAGATTGGAAAAGATGACCTCAAAGAACCAAATGAGAAGAGTTATAGACTTTTGATGTCCTTCACTAGAGTTCTTACTCAATCGAATAGGAGAGAAAAAACAACGGGTTGATTTCAAGCTCTCAACAAGAAAAAATCAAAAAATAAGGGAGAAGGGCATAAAATCTGAACAATAAGGTGTTTACTTCTCAAGAGGAAGCATGTCAAAGGTAAAAAGAAGAAGCATTGAATCACAAGGCAACTCAACAAATGAAAAAACACAGGGTCTGGACCTCAAAAAATGCAATTTTGAAAAGTTTTCGTGCAAAAAGGGGTTGGTGCTCTGGTGTAAGGGACACTAGGGAATTATAAATCTTTGTCTAGCACCTTTAGGGAGTGTTGGCGCTTTGCTAATATGGGTATAGGGGTACCAGGCTAAAAAAACTCATAAAAATGTTCAAAAACCCAAAATTTCAGTCAAATTTTGACAATCAAGCTGAATGTGATGGGGTAAAGAGTCAATCAACATATGAAATCAAACATATGGGGTGAACAAGGTCTGAAAAAAACCAAAGGGTAACACAAGGTCTATGAGGAAAAATCAAAACCAAAAGTTTCGATTCGATCCCTAGTGGAGTCGCCAGTTTCTGTTGAAGGAAAATCTCCCTGCGGATAGGTAGATCTCCTCAAAGAGATAGACTCTTAACTCTAAGACAGAAAGTGCTTATCATGGTCACTGACTTCCTTTTAGGTCTACATAAACTAATGCATGAGGAGGAAGGAGGAAAGATGTACCTTTTACTAGTGTTTGTCCTTGCACGCTCCAAGTTGAACTCCAATCTTGAGCTCCTCGATAAGCCCTGTAGACAAACAAAGTACAACCACTTCCTACTCTATCGATATTAGTTCAAAGTAGACCTATCTATTTAGAGACAAATTCATGTAATGTCAAACAAAAATTATAAATAAATAGGCCAAGCGAATTATATTAATGAGAATGAAACATTACTTACAGTCGTAGATGGAATGCAACAGTTTCGTCAAGTTCCCCTTGTCTAACCCTTGCTCAAAAGCTCCACGATCGGAATGACAATAGCTTCATTGATTAGCCTCCACTTCACTGTGTGTTTCCTATGAGATCATAGGTTTCATGCTTCTCATCCCTTCTCCAAATATCACTTATGAGATCATAAGTTTGGAATTATTCTCCATCCAGATCCCCCTTTTACCATGAGAAAGCTTGCTTATATAGCCTTGGAGAGGCTCAACCACTTGAGATATCATTGGGGTGATTTGAGGATTTTCCTCCTTTAGTTAGGGATCTTCCCTAAGATCATGGCTGGACTAGGTATTCGAATCCAACTACCTTCCAAGATTGAAAAGATCTTTCCCCCATTCATCTCAACAAACCAACTACTGCCCAGAATATGTAGCGCTCCCTCAAAAGGGCCATCAGAGCATTATAACGCTCCCTAGCAAGGTTTAGGGGGGCACAAGCACTCCCAAAAGCAGTAGAACTCCTCTAAAAGGGTAGAGCTAGTGTTATAATGCTCCCATATAGTGTATAGGGGGGCGCTATCACTCCTGAGAGAGGTAAAGGGGAGCGCTCTCCTCGAAAAACTCAGTTTTTTGGGTCCTTTCAGATGGCAAGAGGTTCATAAGCCCAGTTAGCCATTCCTCCTCTTCCAAATCAAGTGTTTGATGTGTGTCAAGTGTTCTTTTCATGTCATTATAGGTATGACATAGGTATCATGGCAGTATGCTTTCCTTGACACTTGCGACACTTGTGAGCAAAATGAGACACTTGTGACACTTGTAATGATGACACTTGCGACACTATCGAAGTGAGTAATTTCGATGTGTAACATCTTCGTCTTAGTATTCTTCTTTCCATTCTGGTTCTTATCTCCTTTTGGCAGAGTAACTTCACGTTGTTGAGATTCTTTCGTAGGTTCGGAGATTAATACGTCTTATCTTTCTCAGGTGGGTACTTCAGTCTTCTGTGAGTCTTCTTGTGTTCTTTTAACTTCGACATCCAAGTTTTTTGGTTCTAAGTAGCTTCGATCTGTTCTTCTTTTCTTCAATCAAGAGTGTTATCCTCCTAGTCATGAAATATTTTAATTCTTGCTTCTTATACTCTAAGACTTCCTCTTCTTTTGCTCTAGCCTGGTCATTTTCAATCCAAGGTTTTCCTAGTAATATAGAAAATGGGGCGTTGTTCTCAATAAAGTTAACAATCTCAAAATCTTCCTCTGTCGAAGTTCCATGAGAACTCATAGATATCTGGGTGAGTCTTCCACATAGAGTTATCAACTTTCCTCTAAATAGTCCTATTCCTCCCAATGAAGGAATCATAGCAGGCTTTCCTAAAGTTTCCCAAGTTCTTTCTGTTATGATATTCACCTGTGTTTCTTCATCAAGAATACACTCAATGATGAAGTCTCCTTTTCTTTCTTCTATGCATTCTTTTTCTTTGAAGATATCTAATAAGTTGATATTTCTGTGATCATTTAGGGTTTCTTTCATTTGTACTAATACATTCTCTTATTCTTTCTGGGGTTCTGCCATGGTCTCAATTTCATAACCTTCCTCAGGGTTTTCTTGTCACATATTCATTATGTCAAGCTTAGCAATCATTATAGGGAAATCTAAAAATTCATGATCCATAGCCTTACAACAAAGACAACTAGGTATTCTACTAGGGAATTCCTTAGCAATATGTCTCGGTCTTCTACAACTGTAACAAAGGGTTAGTCTTCTTTTTATTTGAAAGGATCTCCAACCTTTCCTGTACTGCACACTAGGATAGTAGCTAACCTACAAAAAATTCTTTCTAAGATCCTGCATCTATTTGTTAGTCCAAACATTATTTCTATGCATAGGAATAACATATCTTTCACTATTTTTGTCAGATCTACTCATATCAAACCTTCTTTCATCTAGTTGTTCCCTACTTTTCAACCTAGGAAAATTTTAATCAAACATACCTAGATCCATACTTTTGAAAAAAAAAAATCTACTTATCTTACATTTTCAATAAAAAAATTTCACTATTCTTACCTTTATCAGAGCACAAATCTTCTAGGTCTTACCTCTTTTCTTTAGATCTGACTCTTCTTCTTGGCACAGAGCTTCACAGGTCAAGTAGAATACTACGCACTAGGGAAACAGATCTACGCGCAGAGCTTTCTCTTTTCTTTAGTTCCCAGTAACCACAATTTCAGTCCCGACAACAGAACCATTTGTTGGCACAGTGGTAGACCCAGGGTTCAACGCTACAACAACACACCAACAAAAACCTAACTACTGGCTCTTTCGGCAACACCTGCGAAGCATATGAAATCTCACCCGAGGTAGAGGCAGGGGTGGTTACAGGACTCTGATGTCTACAACCTTAGTCGGGACACATATCTCTGATTGTAACACTTTAACATAGCACTTAGCAGTTATATTTCATGAATATTCTCCTTTATCTTACAGCGCAAATAAACCCTAATAACAGAACGATGAAATATTCACACAGATCCAATATAATCAAGCACTAAGAACATCAACATAGGTCAGATCTAGCATTCATTCACATTATTCAACACTAATATATCATATCATATTCATCTAACATACATCAGTGCACTAATAATTTAATCAAATAAATAAGAGAACACCCAAAATGCATAACAAAACCACAACACAGGATATACGTGGTTCACCCCCTCCCTAGGGCTACGTCCACCAATTATTCTTCTCTTTATTTTCTTCTATCAATCTTCTTCATGCACAGAGCCTTGAGATCTTACTCCACAGATGACAGGAGATCTACGCACTTCGCTAGATCCTCCTTCCCTAAGTTACAACACAAAGCCTTCGATAGTCTCTTATAATCACTTGCACTTAGCTTTGCAAGTCTTATACAATATGCAAAAAGCAATTATAATTACCACTTGCACTTAGCACCTAGCATCACATAGATGTCCCCCTTATTACATCACTTAGACATCTATTTATACATTAAAAAATCGGGCCTAAGCATGGGTAAACCCATGGGCCGACATCCCCATACCCGTTACATAAGCCCAAAACCCAAAAATACTTAAAAAGGGGCAGAGATCCCGCGATCTCCACTTTGGCTTGTGCTCTGCCTTCGATAGACTATCGAAGTTCCAAAAGTAGGTCAAACATGATCAAGGATTTTCAAAACTTGGTCAAGGGCCAACACTATAAAATGCATGCCTAAGGCTCATATGAACTGTTTTATTTTGAAACCTAAAACCCTCTACTATGCATAAAGGATAAAAGCTTCCTTGTAAATGAAAAAAATGCATAAAAATGCATGAAAAGAAGACATGATGGAAAATGCACACCATAAGAAGTAAAATCCATGTATGGTGTTGGTAATTTATAATTTACAGGACTATGGATTTGTTTTAAACCCTATATATTGTATACTAGGGTGATTTGTGGCCAAAATTTAGTAAAGAGTTGAAATATACATGAATCTTTGGCAATTATGCACTGTGCACACACACTAACTAAAGTGGAAAAATGAGTACTAACTACCCATGTCCATAATCTCATTGAGGCAGGATCTTTTACAGCCACATCACACATAGGATAGTTGTTAGTTGCATTTTAATTCCAAAGTCCTGCAGAAATAATTAGAGAATAAAAGGTTATATCACTGAATAATAATTAAATAAATAAACAAAAATATCAACATGTGCGAGACTCTAAAAAGACTAAAGTGGAATACATGAATGAGCTTCTCTTGGTTTCGAGAATAACTCATTCTCTAATGAATATGGACAACCAAGTCAAGGTGGAAGGTCATTCACCCTCACCCCCCCATTGCATCACTCTCAATTACCCATACCCAATCTATCCATTAGAAAATAATTGAAAGTGGCATAGTACAATTCATGCATAGAAAGTAGTCAAACAAAATTTAAAGGTAAATGAAAGAAAGAATGTGTGTGAATATATGTGGTTTTGTACATACAAAACATATACCATTCATCCATAAGAAGGTAGCAACAAATAGTATATAAGTTATAAACAACCTTTTTAAAAGATGACACTTACCCCATATCATTGTATATCTTCCATAAAAAATATGCATCTTTCTTTGTTCTCATTTATTGGTTCACACCTACCCAATGCAATAAGCTCCATGTTTTCCTTTCTCACAACCTTTGTAATTTTCTCTCTCAGGTCTATGGATTTAAAAAATTCATCATCGTTGTCCACATTGTCAACATTAGTTGTTGACAACTACATATATCAACAAAAAAGAAAGTTAATTCAATTATTAATACAATAATATAGGCTGGTTGAAGGTATGGTTTCAACATCTATCTTATACAATGTATAAACATCCATTTTCATTCATCTTCTTATGCACACAATTCATATGTGAATTTTTTTTCTAAAGACACATCTCTGCTAAAAAATCTCATCTATACCATATTTTCATCAAAGAAAAAAAAAACTTCATTATTTATTCCATAAACATCCAAATATGCCATTCTTTATTCTATAAATTCTTTGTACACCATTATAATGATGAACCATTAAGCCAAGAAGAAAAAGTGATGATGAAATACCCAACAACTGAATATTTGTTTTTAAAACCAAGTCACTATTTGCATTTCCCTTATAGAACATAGTATAGGCATGTATAGAACAAAGTATAGAAAAAAGTGTAGAAATGTATAGAACATGGTATAGAACATATTACATTTGGAACAATTTCCTAACAAGATATGAGCTCAGTTAGTTCCATGTATTTTTTCTTCAAAATTTAACCATTTTTATGCAAGCTATATCAAGATTCATATATCTATGATATGATAAAATATTAGTAAATAAAGTTTTGATTTTCCATAATAAATGAAAATAATACATTAACTTATTTTTTTCCCTAGATAGGTTGAGCCTAAGTTGGGGTTAACCCTAATATTGTATGGAAAAATGATCTGCACATGAGTGGGATGTTATCACCAGGATTGTGTAAAACTTGGTCGAGCCTAGATGCCCCATGGGATAGTTTTATTCCCCCACAAATGGATCCCACCCTCAACCCCTTCCCATGAGATTTGAACCATTGACCTGATGGAGAATAAACACCACACAAACCAATTAATCTACACCTCATGGGTGAAAATAACACATTAACTTGCAAACAATAGTTTGGCCTTTCAAAACACCATCCATATCTTGAAATTTAGTTATATCATCCCTTTATTTTATTAGCATATCTGTATATGCTTCTTGCTGAATAAAATTTCCATTTTTATCCCAACATGAAGGTAGTCCCATTTCAACTAATCCCTTGTCTCTTTTCATGAAGCTTTCAATACTTCTCTGAATTGAACTACATTTATTTTGAGGTTGTTGAACCAAATTATTCTTTTTAATACCTTTGTAGCATCCATAATTAGATAAGTACAATCATTGACACCCAAATCCATTAACTGATTCCAAGTCTTAGAGTTAAGGATTTCCGAAAGAGATAACATTTTTGTAATAGACTTGACATAGATATAGAAAATAATGGACCCATTTTCAGATACCACAACCCTTTTGTCAGAAATATAGTTCTTTGCACACCAAAAGAAAAACTCAGGAAAATAATATGTTTTGGGCATTATGAATTTACCCAAGTTTGACTCCCAAATATGTGAATAATCATGAAAATCCCTAAATCTATCATAGGTTAACTTTCTTAACTCATAAGGATCAAACTGTGATAGAACGGGTTCAAAAATTTCACAATCATGGTTGATTAGGAATTTTTCATCAGAGGCTAATGGTTGAAAAGATGATGTAGCCCCCCTACTCTTTTGGGGTTCTGCGACCTCCCGGTCTAAGATATTTCTAATTGATAAGTCAGATTGACTCTTCGAGTTCTTATTTGAACCCAAAAAAAACTATACACATGCCCTTTTTCTTCTGTGTACAGGTCCTATAAGACTCGCCTAGTTTCTATGGTCATGCTATGACTAATATCAATCTGCCCCGTTGATCGACAGGTCAAAACAAATTTGGGCCCTTAAAGTACTCACTCTTTATGGAGGATTCCTGTCCCCAAAACCTGAAAGTGCTCACTCGATCTCCCTTTGATCGTGCCCCTTGATCTCCTGTCCTGATGAGATCAACGAATCCAATGCACTTCGGGTTATGAACTAGCGCCTTCACTAATTCCACCTCTTCTCCCCACTATTATTCCCTACCATCAATTTCCCTTCTCAGATCGATGACCCTAATCCTCTTTGAGTTTTCGGCCTTCAAAAATCTCAACTTCTTGCACTGCGCAAGCTCATTTTTCTAAGTGCCTTCTTCACATGTTTCCTCGGGCTATGTTCTCACGTGACCACATAACTACCTGTTAAATCTCACGCACCTTCAATCCCCCAAAATGTTATGGGACCATCGATATCTTGATATTGATAGTACCTCTGAATTGACGGTTCATATTTTCCCTCTCCAAATCCACGGACCAAATCTTCCCCTCCTGAATCAACGAATATGATTCATTCATGATTCCAGACTTCGACGTTTTGAAATCTCAAACCTCGATTTCCTCCATACTCCAATCTTCTAGAGTTAACGATCTACAAACACCTGTCATCCTAAATCAACAACCCTACTTCTATTTTGGGTGTTTGACCATTCAACCTAGATCAACGATCTTGCGGCCCTCTTCTTGATTGACGGTCGAGATCCTCTTCGGATCTTCGGACTTCTAAGATCTCAAATCTCAAACTTCACCCTTCTCCCAATGATTTTTATCCAGAGGTTGTAATCCACTGACGCATGTCATCTAGATCTGATGATCAAGGATTAATTTAGGCCTTTCCCTAGAGTGCATATATTTTCTCCACGTCTCCCCTAAATCCGACGGCTATGAATTTCTCTGAAACTTTACCCGAATTTTACAAATTTCTGCCACGTCTCCTCTAATCTGACGGCTAAGAATCACTTCAGAACTTTCCCCGGAGTCCTCATATCTTCACCATGTCTCCTCTGATCTGATGGCTATAAATCACTTCGGGAATTTACCCAGAATTATCAGATCTTCACCACATCTCCTCTCCTGGTTCGATGGCGTAGTAAGCATGGAGGATAACCTACTAGCTAGAAGGTCCAGGCAGAGAACAGAGAGGGGGGTCACAATCAAAGAGGAACCTTCCACATCCTCTTCAGATGCCAAATTGGAATCTTTAACCAGAGTGATGGAGAGAATGATGGAGAGACTTACTATAGTTGAAAGAAATCCTCTCAGGGATAACCAAGCTACTCCTCCAATTTAGAACCCAAACTTCAAAAGAAATTCGCCCCAGATCTGACAGAGAGATCTTAGGGATCAAAGAGAATAGAGGGGGCCATATCAGTAGATCATACCACCCCTCCAGGATAATTACACTGATGATGGGGAGGAGGCACTCGAGGAATTCGATGACACTCATATAAACCTCATGGGCATTCATGATGATGAATCCATTTTCATCACTGAGGAAGAGCATGAGATTTTTCTTCTTTCACAAATAGAGGTAAATGAGGAAGCAAATGAAACAAGAGGCTTTTGAGAATGCTATTATGGAGGTACATAGGTAGTATAACTTGAGGAGTAAGAGAGAAAATGACAACCCTCCAAAAAATACTGTTGAAACAATGAAGGGTAATGAAACAAAGAAAATAGTCAAAACCAAGAAGGCCTCAGAAAACCCTCCCAAGAAAGTCCTTGAGAGAAATAATGTTGAATATTCTACACCAAGATCTCTAGAGATTCTACAAAGAGAAAATCAGACTGAAGTTTCATCAATTAGTCAAACAAGCCAACCAAGGGCATCTAGATATAGAGTTCCAACAAATAAAACAGAAGTACAACCCTTAAGAAAATTTTCCATTGCATTCAGCCTTGAAGGGGAACTAGCTAAATTAAAAAAAATTATTCCCCTCTCCGAGTTAATGAACAAAAATTCTTACAGGTCGCAGGTGATTAAAGATTTAAGCATCGAACTTGAGATAGGTACTAAGGCTTTGAATGTTGGATCTGCAAATCATTCAGACACAGTAAATCTTGTTGATGACTGACCAGAGCTCTTATTTGGTCCTGAAGTAGATGGTCAGACTGATAATGGGGTCATCGCACATTTTTACATCAGCCTAAATATCCACGACTCTATATTACACACCGATATGTTGGATTCTGGTGCCTCTCATAACCTGATGCCCAAGGAAGTGATGGAAAATTTGGGACTTGAAGTCACCAGACCCTACAAGGATTTGTGTTCTTTTGATTCCAGCAAGGTTAAATGTATAGGCCTAATCAAAGACATGTGCATCACCCTAGCCCAAATTCTAGCAAAGAGTATGGTAATGGATATAGTAGTTGTGGACATTCCCCCAAAATACAGTATGTTACTATCAAGGTCATGGGGAGATAAGCTGAAAGGAACTCTATAGCTAGACATGTCTTATTGCCATGTTCTAGTCTTTGGACAACAAAGAAGACTGTACAGGGAAAATTTGATGAAATACATGGTCAATAGTCAAGAAAAACCTCACAATTACCCCCTGTACTCGGCACACTCTGACCTGGATTCTTTCATATTATATAATGACAATGATCTGGAAGGAAAAATTGCCCATTTGGAAAGTGACACAACTAATCCAAAAGAAAATAAAGAAATCATTGAGGCAAGAGAGGTTGAAATTGTGGAAAGTGAGGAATTGCCAACAGATTTTTGGATCATGGACTTTGATGGTGCAGTGAGAAAAGAGGGAGCCGGAGCTGTATTTTGGTTACATAATCACAAATCAAGATATTTAGAGAGTGATTCCTACAAACTGAACTTCCAATGCACTAACAACATAGCCGAGTATGAATCTTTGATGCTCAGCCTGAATCTAATGAACAAAGTTGGTGCCAAACAAATAATGGTAAGGGGTGATTCTAAATTGATTATCAAGCAAATCAAAGGTGAGTATGTAGCAAAACGTCCCAGACTTAGAGCCTATAGGAATGTTGTTTTGAATTCTCTTCAATGCTTTACCAAGATTGAATTGCAGGTAATGCCTAGGGGACAAAATATACTCAAAGATGGGCTAGCTACATCAGCAACTACCTATAAAATCCCTTTTCATCCCACTTGCAAGTACACAATGGAGGTGAAGTGCAAACCAACCGTTCCTGACAACATCAGATATTGGCAGGTATTTGGAAATGACGATTACATTGAAGATTTTCTACAATGTAAGAATGATTTTGAATGTACAAACATAGATTTAGAAAATGATGATGAATTTGTAAATAATTTTTTTTTTTTTAGAATGGTAGTGTAAATAAAATAGATGCAAAAGAATTTAATGAAAATGAGGTAGATTCTGATATTCTGCAGTTGAAAAATAATGTGTTACCTAGAGGTTTAGTTCCATTGGAAGACTTGTTTGATTTTAACGATGTAGTCAAAAAAACGAAAATTGAAGCTAGTGGTAAAGAGGTTGAAGAGTTCAACATAGGAACAAAAGAAAACCACAAAATGAAAAAACTGTCTAAATCTCTGCCACCGGAGAGAAAAAGAAAATACATTGAACTTTTTAAGGAATATATAGATGTTTTTTCCTAGGGCTACGAGGACTTAAAATCCTATGACACAAGTATCATACAACATCGAATTCCCATAAAATAAGAACACAAACCTTTCAGGTAGAAACTTAGGAGAATCAATCCCAAGTTGCTTCCCATGATAGAAAAAGAAATCAAAAGGATGTATGATGCAAAAATTATAGTCCCCTTGAGATTTTCCAAATGGGTTTCTAACCTAGTTCCTACCAGGAAGAAAATCGGTGAGATCAGACTTTGAATATATTTCAGAAATCTGAACAAATTCTCTCCTAAAGACAATTACCCATTGCCCAAAATGGACCATATTTTCCAAAAGGTAGTTGGGTCTAGTAGGATTTCTTTATTAGACAGTTTCTTGGATTACAACCAAGTCATGGTTCACCCAAAATATCAAGAGAAGACAACATTCACCACACCCTAGGGAACCTTCATGTCTGTGAAGATGCCTTTTGGCTTGATGAATGTTGGTGCCACTTTTCAAAGGGAAATGGATATTTCTTTTGTTGATGAAATAGGAATATTTATAGTCATATATCTGGATGGTGTGACTGTATACTCCCAATCTGATAAAGAACATTTACAATATCTCATATGCGTGTTTGAGAAATGTAGAAAATTCAGGATTTCATTGAATCCAAAGAAGTCTTTGTTCGGATTAGAGGAAGGCAAGTTACTGAGACACATAATCTCCAAGGATGGAATCAAAATCGATCCCAGTAGGATAGAATCCATTCAGAAGGTGGAACACCCTAGGAACTTAAAAGAACTGCAATCATTCATAGGAAAAATAAATTTCCTTATAAGGTTCATACCCAACTTGGCTAAACTTCTTATGAACATCACTAACATGTTGAAAAAGGATGCAAAAATCAAATGGAACACTGAAGCCAAGAAGTATTTTGAACAAGTAAAGCATGCACTTACCCAAGATCTAGTTGTAATTAGCCTAGACTATACCAAAGATTTTTATCTTTTCTCTTTTGCATCTGAGCACACTATAGCAGCAGTATTGTTGCAGAAAAACAGTGAAGGGTACAAGCAACCCATAGCATTTTTTAGAAAATCTTTAAGAGACGCTGCGTTGAATTATAATATTATGGAGAAATAAGCCTTTTCTCTGGTAAAGGCTATAAAGGATTTCCGAGTCTATATTCTCCATTCTCACACAATTACATACGTTCCAAATGCAGTGGTAAAAGATATCCTAACTCAGGATAATCCATATGGTAGAAGAGGGAAATTGATTGCGGTCATTCTGGAATATGACATTGAAATAAAGCCTACTAAATTGATCAAAGGATAGGGTTTGTCCAAACTAATGGCATAATCAAATTGTAATGCTATAGATATCAATTTCTTGGTTGTAGTTGACAAACAGTAAGAGAAAGCGACTCCAAAGGTAAAATAGGTATTCTTAAACTCTCCCTGGTATCAAGACCTCATTTTTGTACTTCACAACTTACAAGATCCTAATGGTTTAACTAAGACCAAATCCAGATTTATCAAACTTAAAGAATTAATATTTTGTATTCTAGAAGCTAATCTTTATTGGAAAGATCATGGCGGTATTTTGCTTAATTGCTTGTTGAAAGACGAAGCTGACAAAGTTCTGTAGGAGTTCCATGTAGGAGATTGTGGAGGACATCTAAGTTGGAAGACCACAACCAACAAAATCTTAAGAGTTGGTTTCTATTGGCCTACATAGTTCACTGATGTTCATAACAAAGTTACTTCTTGTCATAAATGCTAGGTTTTCGAAGGTAAAAACAAGTTGTTGCCTCTTCTCATGAAACCCATATCACTTGAAGCCCCTTTCCAAGAATGGGGTTTGGACTCTATTGGAGAAATACACCCATCCTCCTCAGGCCAACATAAGTGGATCCTCACAGCCACAGACTATTTCACCAAATGGATCGAGGTTGTGCCATGCAGGCAAGCTACTCACTCTGTTATCATAAAAAATTTAGAAACTAATATCTTATCTCGTTTTGAATGCCCCAGGAAAATTATAGCTGACAATGCAACAACCTTCAGATCCAAAAAAATCATAGATTTTTGCAACCAATACCAGATTACATTGGGGCATTCCACAACCTATTACCCTCAGGGAAATGGGCTAGCTGAGTCCTCAAACAAAATTCTGGTGAATATCCTCAAGAAAACGTTACAAGAAAACAAGAAGTCCTGGCATAATAAATTGGTTTTTTCACTATGGGCAGATAGACCGAGTAATAAAAGATCAATTGGTATGTCTCCATATCAACTGGTATATGGAACTAAGGAGAATTTTCCTCCTCCTCTCGGAGTTCCAGTTATGAAATTATTGCAGGAAGCTCAGGCAGAGCCTAATGATATTCAAAGAAGAATCAATCAAATGATTCAGTTACATCAATCCAGAGAAGAAGTGTACAACAGAACTCAAGTGATCCAAGAAAATATAAAAAAGATTTATGACAAGACAACCAAAGAGGATAACTTTGAATTAGGTGATCTAGTTTTGAAATGGGACTCCAGAAGTGAAGATAAAGGTAAACATGGAAACTTCGATAGCTTGTGGAAGGGTCCTTACACCATTTAGGGCTACAGAGGAAGTAATTATTTCCTGCTTAATAATAAAGATAGATCAAACTTGCCAGGAGGACCTATAAATGGCAGGATGCTGAAGGATTATCTTCCGCCTCAATAGAGAGATCACCATTCCCTTTCCATTGTACATATCATTTATTTTACGAGCATTTTGTGTGTAGGTGATTTTGTTTCGGTGTTTGAAGCCCACAGAGAAGGCCCTAAGACACTGAATAATGTCATAAAAAATTTCAAAATAAAGCAAGTCAAATAACAAAGAAGTTCTAGAGGAAATATTTCAAGACAACAAGAAATAGGATTCTTGGCACCTCACAAGGAGGGTACCATCCCTAGATGGAGCCATTGTTATAACCCTATAATTTATAGGATCGACTACTGATTGTAATTATGTTCCTTTAGTGTTTTTCACTTGCAAATAATATTGCATTCTGCAAAAGAAAAGAAAAGAAAAGAAAAGAAAAGAAAAAGAAATGAAAGAAAAAAGAAATAACAAATGAGAAAAATAAAAAGAGGGCATAACAGAAAATGGATAAAGTCCCATGAAATGATAATGAATTAATCCACAAAGTTTAAACATGGCCAAGTCTTTTAAATTTAAGTAATTAGGATTAGTGAATAAGCTTGGATAAACTGTCTAATCTTAGCTAAGTAATCAAGTTAGCTAGTGAATAAATTTGACCAAACAGTCTAATCTTGGTCAAATATCCCCAAGGTAGAGTATTTTCTTAGCCCAATAGTCTAAGCTGGGCTAAAGGTGAAAATGAATAGTTTAGGACATAGGTTAGTTAGTTTCTCTTCAATAAAATATGTAAGATGATCGATGAAAAATGCATGATCTTCATGGTGAAATGTTTTTCTAACCCCATGGTGACAAAAGCAAGGGAAGCAATGCACAAAACCCATAAAAAGGTCATTAATCCTAAGTTTTTCCTCATATACTGAATTGTTCCCCGAAGATTAAAGATCGGGCCTAGATCTACGACTAAGCTTTTGGCACCCAGATCTATGACTCTGATAAGTTTTCGAACCCCTCGACCATTCTACCTTTAACGTCAAGGTGGGGGGTCCGAAAAAGTGATTAAATTGTGTGCTCAGATCTATGATTATCTTGCTAGCATGCAAATGGATGGTCCATAAGAGATTCCAGACCCCCCGGACCATTCTACCTTTAATGGTGGGGCGAGCAGGGTCCGACATGATGGTTAAAGAATGTCTTTGGAACAATGACTAATCTAGATTTGTTCATATCAATGGTCAGCAAGAGATCCCGGACCCCCCCAACCTTTCTAGCTTTAATGGTG
>JASDQU010095055.1:0-21848 GCA_032191745.1 Picea mariana | reverse complement strand
AGAAAAACCACCCCATTGGGTTGTGACAGTGTTATCTTTGTTTCACCCAACCACCTATCTACCCACTATCAAACACACACTTTTATGCCCACTCAGTGCCACCTGGATCTGAATCAACAGTCCACTAGGGACACTCGGGAGGATCAATAACAACATGGTGTGCCAACAGGGCTCTCATCAAATCCAGTCTGAGAATACCACATGTACAGAAGGGGCCCATTGGTTATGCTTATCGACATATTGATCCCCAGTAACACATGTTTTGACCCAACACAACATAGAAACCAACATGGACCAATATGCAGTTGTCATGTGTCCGCAGGATGACAATGATGTAAACATTGTGTCACTCAAAATTTTGCGCCTCTCCACAAAATTTCAAAAGAACTAAGCCATCGAGAAGATGACCTGTGTTCATAAAAGGCACAAGGAAGGATATTTCAGATGGGTGTGAGATACAACGATGGTGTGAAAAATAAATGGATGGATAAGACAACATATAACATGAAATTTGGGCTCACATATAGGTGTCCTCATTAATCATTACACTGTTACTTACAACTGATAAATGACAAGGATCATTGCTTCCACACACACACCCATGCAAGCCGCAGATATCAAAATATCATTCTTATTGTAGTGAATCACTCCATTCCATCAGTTGTCTTAACAAGAACATGTCAAGCTCTTATCAGAGAAAGTCAAAGGAATAGAAAGAACCAATATGCGCATAGTGGTGGCTGAGAGTAAATGGTTAAGTGTAGTTTCAACCAGCTAAGGACCTGAGTTGTTCAAAGGTTGATCATATCCAGTGTAGCAGAAAATGGTTCAATTGAGTCACCTAGAAGAATACAGATAGAATCTCAATTGGAAAAAGAGAACATGTCTCACAACGACATCAACAAGTTAATTATGGTGGTAAAAAGTCATTTTTACCCAGTAAAAATCAATTATAAATAAGTTAGAAAACCATAGGTGGTATCAAGAAACTGACAAGTTGTATCTAGTTTCAAGAAGCAATATTGGATTAAATGAATGGTTTTCTCACAAATGAAGACATCTATATAGAAAGATAAGGAGTTCATTTTTAGGGTCGACACTTTGGGGAATTTAAGGGGATATTACAACCAAAGTTGTTGATCACAATCCTTGGGCACAGATAGATAATGAAGGCAACATGCTTCATGAGATTCATCCACTACATTATGTTCTAGTCTGTAATTCGTATTTTAGTGTATGTGTTCTTCTAAAGCCACCCCTCTCATCTACCTTCTTGTATCATATCCACATTTATAAAAGCTCAAGAAACACATTATATGACATATTCAGTGTTTCTGTGTGTTATCTAGTCATGGCATAGAAGTGATTTCCTCTTAACAAATAACCATTTATTGTCATTTCTTCTTATATTTAAATGATGTGCAGAGGGTACCCCTATGTATTTGAATATTCGAAGATGTGTAACTATTTGAAGCATGTTTTATTGATCTATTATATGTATTAGAACTGCTAAAATTTTAATTTCTCGACACATTATTTTGTTTCCATAAGCTATAAGATTCATTCTCTACAGTGCCTTATATATTTATCTTGTCTTTATTCTATTTCACCACTTCACCCACTCTTAAAATTAAATTGTATGAAACACTCGTTGATATATGCCTTGTGTAGATAAGAGTTTTGAATATATGCCTTGTGCAGCTAAGAATTTTTTATATATGAAACACTCGTTGAAATACATTTCTTACTTTGCATTGTTAATTGGTGTATGTAATTCATAAGAATTCATCAACTTCGCTTATATTTCTTTAAAGGGATGTTATAAACCATATATTGTATATAAATAGTCCTAGTATAGATTGACATATCAAACATGTTCATCATAAGTCAAACATTTATTTGATTTAATCTCTGGAAATATTATAGGGCACTAAAAACTAAAATATTCCCTGAAGTGAATGTATTTCCATCAAATTGCAGAGAAGCACATCAGTTGTTGGTTGATTTGGGGATTGAATATAAGCAAATTCATTCATGTAAAAATGATTTCATTTTATACAGAGATGAATATCAAAATAATCTAGAATTTTATGTATATGTAAAGAGAAAAGATATCGTACAGATGTACAAGGTCCTATAGTTATAAAGAAGGTTTTACGATACATGCCAATTATACCTAGACTTCAATGAATGTTTCATTGCAAGTCACTTGCACAATTGATGGAATGGCATGCAAAGAACAAGAGTAAACATGGATTCATGTGAATTTTGGCCAACTCCAAAGCACTGAAACACATAGAGGAAAAATGGCCAAGTGAATTCAAAGATGAACCACATAGTATTAGGTTTGGTCTTGCAATTGATGGATTGTGCCCATTCTCTTTCCTAAACTCAAATTATAGTGTTTGGCCAGTTAGATTGATAGTATACAATATTCCCCCATGGATGAGTGTTAGAAAGGAGAACCTTATGTTGACTCTCATTGTTCCAGGAAAACATCAAGTTAAAAATATGGATGTTTATATTATGCCTTTTATTGATGAGATGCAACTATTAATGGAGAGGCATAAGAATGTATGCCATATCATGTCCTCCATCAAATAGGTCCTCCATGTTGTATGGTGTGCTATGCTGGACTATTCATGATTTTCTAGGACTTGGTGTCTGTTCTGGTAAGATAAAATATTTACGTATTCACACTCATAATTTATTTTCATCCCAATTTTCACACTTACTTTAATATTATTATTATGATGCTATTAACATTACTTATTGAATTGCAGGGCTTCAAAAAAATGGGATATTTGCATGTCCAAGATGTGCAGATCAAGTTCAAGGGCGGTATTCTAAAGATCTACATAAATTTATTTATGCAAACAACAAGGTTTTTCTACCAACAAATCATAAGTTTAGAACTTGTCTGAAGAACCAATTTGATGGAAAAGTTGAAAATAAAGGCCCTCCCATGATTATGGGTCCAAGTGATTGGCTTAAGAAGCATGAAGATGCTGAATTGAAAGCTTGGGAGGATTTTTTTGACCGAGGTGATTCAATTGAAGAAATAGAACAAGTTGTAGTTAATATGCCAAAAGGAATGAAAAGGAAATCCATATTTTGAGAGCTCCCTTACTGGAAGGATCTATTAATATCTCACCTATTATATCATATGCACATCTTCAAAAATGTCCCAAATTCTATATTTCGACATATATCAAGAAAAGAGAAGGACACATTGTCTTCAAGGAGAGATATTGCTCTTTCGCGTACCAAAATTTATAGAAAACATTTGTGGCCAAACAGGGAAAATGAAACATATGCATATGCTCCATGGATTTTGAAAAAAAAAAGAGCTAGACCAACTAAAAAATGTCATACGTTCAACAAGGACACCTACTGGATATGGGTCATCATTGGATAAAGATTTTAAAGTTGATGGACATATCATAGGATTTAAAACATATGATTTTCATAATTTTATGAAGGTATTATATATCATCATTTAAGTTTTACTGGTAACATTAATTAAGTACTAAATATATTTTGATATTTTGTTGTGTGAGAAAAATTACTAATGATGATCTGGATTATTTTTTAGAACAAAATGAAAGCAGAGATATTACAATGAAATACACATAAATATTTCCAGAAATAGAGAAATATAGTAATACATGATTTCTATTAATGAAATAAGTGTACATAGACTGTAAAAATACAGAGTGAAAGACTCACTAGAATGGTGGTAGCTTATCTCTGAGAAGAGATGTGATGGCTACTCGCATTCTCAAGAATATGATTATTACAATGAGGCTCCAAATTCCTTTTTAAAATAATTAAAATCCAAAACCCTAACCCTGGAAGATGAAAATCCAAAAGGTTTGTGGGCCCTGATGGGGGTAGTTGATACGACAACTTCCTGGGGGTGTAACTTTTGCATACGATCTTCATTTGGGGCGCTCAATACACCATTGGAAAGGTCTAACCAAGAAGAATGAATTTTGACTGGCTTAGGCTATTGTCTTGGACTGTCTCTTGGGCCCCAAATCCCCAAAAAACGTCGTTTAGGGCCTCAAAACGGCCCCAAAAGTTTGAGACCCAAAAAATTGCCAAGGTGGAAAACTATTTTTTGAGCCAGTGGAATAGGTGGGTGGCCACCGATATCCACCTAGATCAAATGAACTTTGATGAATGTGTTTGATAGCATATAATTCCATTGGAAATTAGGGGGGATTCATGTCTTACCGTTGAATTAAGGAATTCCATAAGTTTATTGTCAACATTTACAAGGTATGTGGTATGAAATGTTCATGTGTGAGAGACATAGAGACATTATATTCCATTTTATTTTTTTACTAAAGGTTCATACTAATTTACTATTCTTATATTAGCTTGGTGACCTCCAAGGACATCTACGACTGTGAAGTACCAAAATGGAAGAAGGAAATTGCAAAAATTGTATGTGTATTTGAGAAGGACCTCCCTACAAGTTTCATGGACCTACAAATCCATTTACTTATACACCTAGTCAATGACATTGAATTGGTGGGTTTCATATCAACAAGTTGGATGTTTTTCTTTGAGAGGTATATGAAACTCTAAAAAGATATGTCCGACAAAAGGCACATCCATAGGGTTGTATGGTTGAAGGGTATGTATTGAATAAAGCATTTTTCTTCCTATGTGAATTCCTTGGTAAGGATTTTGAAGATGATCCATGCTTCTAGGATGAAGAATGAGCATCATATATTATTGATGGATAAAAACCATAATCTAATGGTGTTCAAGTAGAAATTAGTAAGTAAATTCATGATCATTGTGGTTGTTTTCCTTGCAATCATTAATTTGCTCTGTAATTTATTTGTGAAATTAACAACATAACATTTGGAGTTTGAAATAAGCATGTTGACATGTAATAAGTGTAAACGAAAGTGTTATACTCAACAAGTTCATTATGTAACACATGGACTTTATGAACAAATGGATTGATTTGTATGATAAAAAGAGAGAAGTGTTAGAAGCAAGGAGACAGTGTTAGATATCCAACCCAAGGAATACTCCACTTCCCAATGATGTTCTTAGGGAATGGGTCAAAGATTGCACACTAGAATGGGTTAATGAACAAATTCAAAATAAAATAGAAGATGCAGGTATAGATTCAAACATAACAAAAGATGAAATCAACATGTGTATAGGATGTGAAAGAAAGGTACAGTTGGAATTTTACAAAATGTTGTTTCCTTACAGTTTTAACACTATTAACTCTTTTAATATTCATCATTATATTTGTTTTCGTTGAAATAAATGGCCATTCACGGGTGAGGAAATATCCTGCAATGTGGGCATATCGACGACATTATCATGAAGAGAGTGTAGATGTAAAGAGACGATCCTTTGATTGTGGCATCATCGTTGATTTTAAACAATATAGTCGAGCAAGCTCCAAAGATAAGAATATTGTTGAAGGGAATCTACAATATGTTGGGAAAATCCAAGAAATTATTGAGTTGAATTACCACTCTTTTAAATGTTGTATTTTTAAGTGTAGATGGTATGAATCATTTGAGAGGACACGAAGACATGATACCCATAGTGGATTGTTTTCTATAGATTCCTTGACGTTCCTATGGGAGGATAAGGAGCCTTATGTTCTACCAATTCATTGTGAGTGGGTATTTCTTTAACTCAAATAAGAAGTGGTAGTGATCATTAATCTATTGATTCATAGTTTATTGCGATAATATATATGTGTTTATTAATAAATATTTTTTTTATAAGATATGTCTAATATATGTATGTCATTCATGTGCATGTATTTTTCTATGAAGAAATTTTGGACCTGAAATGGATATTTGTCATACATTATGATCCAAGATTAAGGCATGTATTTGACGATGCATTAGTGGATATTGAGAAAAACAATGATGGCCAACAAAATGAGAGAGAGGGATTGAAGAACATCGAATAAATTGACATCCATGATGATGTTGAACATGGTTATGTTCGGGTACAAGAATAAAACAATCCAGAGTTAGCTGATGTTATGGAAGACAACAATATTGATGGTATAGAAAATGATGATCCAAATACATCTGGTAACAATATAGAAGGTCTATAATTAAATTCCAATGATGATGAAGATAATGCAGGTCAAGATGAGGATGATGATAATATTAAATACTTGAAATAACATATGAACATTGATAATGATACACTAGATGACATTGTTGCAGACAACAATGTTGATGACCAAGACTTCTATATTTTCACAATTATTTGTAATTCATATTTTTAAAATGTTGATTCTTATGGCCCAAACTTTGAAATGCTTCAATATTATTTGTGTCGATACAAATTATGTTAGTGACCTAACCTCCCTAACCCCTAACGTAGGTAGAATAATATAATTCCATGTAATAAAGGAAAATATTAACAAGGAATGGAAATAAGGAAGAATAAGTCAAATGTAAGAAGACCTAATAGAAGCTTCTGCTTCTAGAAGGATCTTCCTCTAGATTGTTCTTTTGGATAGATAGATTTAGTATAAATAGAAGTAGAGGGTATGAGAAATTGTGTCTTGTATATTATTGTAATAGAGCTCTGCTCTGCTGGAGGTTTCCCTCTCGAAGAGGCAAGTGAACAATGCTATCAGTAATCAAAGTGATATTTATGGTGTTATTATGGTATTATTCTGGTATTGTTCTGATTATATCATTATTTCTCTGCAATTTCTAGCTCAAATATTTATGTTCTGCATACTATTTTATATATGGAATACTACAAGTGGTATTAGAGCACCTTCCTCAACAAAAAATTGTGGGTAAATTTATTTTCAGGGTAGAGACGTATTCTGACGTCTTAAATCTACTGAGATATGTCATTACGCACATAAACCCGTGGTCACGGAGTCTTACACGCAGGAAATAAAAGTGGTAACTAAGCACACATATGTTGTAGACCCTTGTAACCCCTATTGGTACCCCTTCGAGTGGTAGCACATCAGAAATAACCTATATATAGATTGACCAATATGTCCTAAATCCCTCCATAGATAAACCAATCGATCACCTGACTGCTATAGTCCCACCAAGAACAACACTCGGGAAGATACTCTTTAGTACCTGGGTAGTCAGGTAGTACGGCTAAGGGCATAGTCTATCCTCCTTAGTTGGTTCCCTAAGATATTGGGTCGATTACTATTGTTGGACCTCGCAAGTATATCAGAGAGATATAGACATGGAAAACCCTTGTTTGTAGAAACCCTGGATATCCTACACCTGGGAACGGAAACAAAAAACTGAACAAACAATCTATTGTCGTGCAACTATGCCTTTTTCATTCTGGTTGCAAAATTACTACACATTTCTTCCTATTAAACATTTGGGCATTTTGTCACTGCAATATTATTCAGGACGGAGTCTGCAGGAGTAAAAAAAGGAAAAAAAAAGTATAGTGGTCCCGTCGACACACTTATTTGGGACCTATCCCACTGGGTTCCTCTCTTCGCCCCGATTCCAGTGATACCTATCATTTTTAACAAAAAAAAAATTGTGGACCCACCCGTCTTCGACACCCTTATTTGGCTCCTATCCCTTTAGATCTCCCTTTCCATCCTAATCATAGTGGTACCTATCATGTGACACCCTTTTCTTCAGTGGTCCCACCCACCCCTCCAGACCCCTTTTGTTTCCCCTATACCCTTTGCCTTCTCATTTTTCTAAATGACTACCACACGAGCCCAAGAACTCAATGCCTTGATTGTTGAAAACCACCAGAACAAGGAAGACATCAAGACTATCAATGCCAACATTATCTCAATCAATTCAACTATTGATATACTCAAGGAAAAATGTTCCCACATCAAAGACCTCAAAGAACACTTCCTAGTCCATTCCTAGAACCCTTCCTCTTCTGAACAACCATCTTATCAGGATGACCATGACTCTTCCCATTACCAAGGCCCTCATACTACCTAGTTTTCCTGAGACCTCCACCCTCCCAGAATTGAGGTGAACAAATTTGATGGATCAGATCCTATAGGTTGGGTCACCCAAATGGAACATTATTTCTCTTTGCATGGAATTAATGATGATTTATCCAATCTTCATTATGGTGTCCTACATATAGATACGAAATGATGACAATGGTGGAAATGGAGAAAAAAGGCACGCCAAGGTTATCTTGCTTGGAGACAATTTGTGGCCGAACTTTATGACCACCTTGACTATGGCACCCACCATTTAGGTCGTTTGACCAAGTTAAAGCAGTTTGGGACAGTGGAAGACTTTATTGTCACATTTGAGCACTTGGATTTTAGAACGAAGGGCATGTCAGATGCTTTCTTTAAGGAATGCTTTATCAGTGGCCTCAAATATGAAATTTGTGCCCATGTTCTCATGGCATGCCCCAGACTTGGTTGGAAGCTACTCAACAAGCCAAGGAAGACCAATAGATTGTATCCTCCCAGACCCGCAAACAATCCTTTCCTCCTCGCCTTAAACCCACCAATTTTTCCCCTCCTACAACTCCTCTCAAGATACAGAAATTAATGAGGCCTGAAAAGGTTGAACATCAACTCAAGGGTCTTTGTTATAATTGTGATGACAAATATTTTCCCGACTACAAGTGTAAGGAACAAAATATTTTTATGGTTGTGACTAGGGATCTTTCTAAAGAATATGTTGTTGTTGCACCTATGGATTAACTCCCCCTGCCATCTAACCTCACCTCACCTTCTGACCCACCAGACGTTGACCCAGTGATTTCACTTAATTCCCTCACTGACTTCTATGCTCCCTAGACTCTCAAATTAATTGGTTACATCAAAAATAGGAAAGTCATCATCCTTGTGGACAGTGGTAGCATCTATAACTTTATTCATCACTGCATTTCCCAAGAATTCAATTGTTACATCTGTGCCATCAATAATTTTCAAATCATGATCGCCAATGGTGGTTCCATGAAATGTGGGGGACAATGTGAAAATGTGTGACTCCAAATTGGTCAGTATCACCTGAAATCCCATATGTTTTCTATAGACATGGGTGGTCGTGACATTGTTCTTGGTGTCAAATGGTTATGCATTCTAGGCCCCATTCTCATGGATTTTAAGGACTTAACCATGAAATTCCAACATGAGGGACAACAATATAAGTTCCAAGGCATCACAACAGTCTCCCTTGAGATCATCAGTTCCCATCACATGGAAAATCTCCTCAAAAAAGGTCATTCGAGAATTATAGCCCAACTCCACTCCATTCATGTTGTTGAGACACCTTTTATGCATCCCGACCTTCAATCTATCCTCTCCCACCACCAAGTTGTTTTTACCACCCCTAAATAACTTCCCCCTTCCCGTGGAGTCCATGATCTTTCCATCCCTCTCATCCCGGGTAGTATTCCTCCCAATGTTTGTCCTTATCATCATCCCTTTGCCCAGAAGAATGAAATTGAGAAAATTGTTCATGAATTACTAGAAGTCGGTGTTATTACTAGCCCCTATTCTTCCCCTGTGGTCATGGTACTCAAGAAACAAGGTACTTGGCGCATGTGTCCTAATTTTCATGTCGTCAACAAACTCAC
This sequence comes from Picea mariana, assembly GCA_032191745.1. Lineage (NCBI taxonomy): Eukaryota > Viridiplantae > Streptophyta > Pinopsida > Pinales > Pinaceae > Picea > Picea mariana. Next base: position 12,272 of record JASDQU010095055.1, on the reverse strand, counting down.
AATCAAAGACAAATTCCCCATTCCTATCATTGATGACCTCTTGGATAAATTGAGTGGTGCTCAGTACTTCACCAAATTGGATCTACATTTAGGCTACCACCATATCCGTATGAAATAAGAAGACATTCCCAAGACTGCATTTTTCACTCATGAGGGTCATTATGAATTCTTGGTAATTCCCTTTGGATTGTGTAATGCTCCTTCCACTTCCCAAAGTCTTATGAATCATGTCTTTCGTCCTTTTCTCTATCATTTTGTCGTAGTTTTCTTTGATGAAATTCTCATCTATAGTAAAACTTGGCCATCCCATCTCTCCCATGTGAATCAAGTTCTCCATCTACTCTCTAAGCACCAACTTTTCCTCCAACAATCTAAATGTGCCTTTGGTGCCTCAGAAGTGGATTATCTGGGTCATATTTTTGGCAAGGATGGTGTCTGAGTGGATCCTAAGAAAATTGAATCTATGCAAGATTGGCCTCGCCCTAAAACTCTTAAAATATTGAATGCTTTTCTGGGTTTAACGAGCTATTATAGGAAGTTTGTTTGGAATTATGGAAAGATTTCAAGTCCTCTCACTTCCCTCCTTAAAAATAATTCTTTCACTTGGAATTCAGCTGCAGATCATACCTTCCAAGCCTTAAAAGATGTTATGTGCTCGACCCCTATCCTAGCCCTCCCATACTTCATAAAGACATTCATATTGGAATGTGATGCTTCCGAGAAAGGAATTGGAACCATCCTCATGCAAGATGGAATGCCCTTGACCTTGACTAGAAAACAAATTTCAGAGCGACATTTGGGCCAATCTATTTATGAAAAGGAAATGTTATCTATTCTGCATGTTGTGTATCTTTGGCGTCCTTATTTATTGGGTCAACAATTTCGAATCAAAACTGATCATCAGAGTCTCAAGTATTTCATGGAACAATGAATTTCATCCCCGGTGCAGAAAAAATGGGTAACCAAGCTCTTTGGCTATGATTATGAGATCATTTACAAGAAGGGAAAGGAAAATGTAGTGGTCAATGCTCTTTCCCATAAATATGAAGAATATGGGTCCCTTTTCTCCCTCTCCTTCATTGTATCAGATTGGCTCCAAGTTGTTCGTCAGGAATGGTTGCAAGACCCCAAAATTTCTAGCCTACTCCACCAATTGCAACATAATTCTTCAGTTTCTCTAGGATATTCGTGGCATAATGAAGAGGTTCGCTACAAAGGCCATTTGTATTTATGCAAACAATCCCAACTTAAATCCACAGTGCTTTCTGAACTCCATGCCTCACCCACAACCAGTCATTCATGGTTTACCAAAACCTATGAACGGGTCAAACATTCTTTTTTCTGGGTGGGTATGAAACAAAATAACCCCACCTTTGTGGCTGAATGTGAGTTCTGTCAATGCAACAAGGGAGAAACTATCAAAGTTTTGAGAACACTCCAACCACTTCTGATCCCCCCTGCTATTTGGTGAGATATTTCTATGGATTTCGATGTAGGATTACCTAAATAAGGAAATAAGTTAGTCATCATGGTGGTAGTAGACCATCTCTCCAAATATGCTCATTTTTGTGCTCTTCAACACCCATTCACATTCGCCACAATGGCTCAAATATTCAAGCTTCATGGCATGCCTAATTCTATTGTCTCTGACATAGACCCCACTTTCACCAACAATATTTGGCAAGAATTGTTCAAGCTACAGGGAACCCAATTGCATCTCAACACTGCCTATCACCCCCAGATGGATGGCCAGACTGAAGTTGTCAACAAGTGTTTGGAAACATATTTGAGGTATTTTTCATCTTAGCAGAAAAATCAATGGGCTCAATGGTTACCCCTAGCTGAATGGTGGTACAAAACATATTACCATACAACTACTCAAATGACTCCTTTTGAAGAAGTCTATGGCCAAAATCCCCCATCATTTCTCTCCTATATGTCAGGGGTCTCAAAGGTTCAGGAGGTTGACAAAAATATTACATTCCACAAGGCTATTCTTCATGCCCTCAAAGACAATTTGGTCATGGCTAAGAATCGCATAAATAAACAAGCAAATCAAGGTCGTTATGAATGCCATTTTGTTGAAGGGGACCAGGTATTTCTTTGATTACAACCTTATAAGAAGACTTCACTCAAATCTCAACACTGTCAGAAACTTGCGCCCAAATTTTATGGTCCTTTTACAGTGCTCAATCATGTGGGATTGGTGGCCTATCAACTATCTCTACCCACCTAGTCGAAGCTCCATCTTGTTTTTCATGTTTCCTGCTTAAAGAAGGTGATTAGAACTAAGTGCCAAACTCAAACTAGTCTCCTTAAGTTGGATGAAGAAGGTTCCATATTGTTGCAGCCACAAGCAGTCTTGGCCCATAGAGAGAATCGTCTTCGTTAGCGCACCATCCAGGAAGTGTTAGTCCAATGGAAAGATACACCTCCAGAAGATGCCACCTGGGAGTTGACTACCCTTCTACAACAATTCCCTCATTTGAAGCCTTGAGGACAAGGTTTTTCTTCAAGGGGGAGGGTATGTTAGGGACCTAACCTCCATAACCCCTCACGTAGGTAGAATAATATAGTTCCATGTAATAAAGGACAGTATTAATAAGGCCTAGAAATAAGGAAGAATAAGTTAAATGTAAGAAGACATAATAGAAGCTTCTGCTTCTAGAAGGATCTTCCTCTAGATTGTTCTTTTAGATAGATAGATTTAGTATAAATAGAAGTAGAGGGTATGATAAATCTTGTCTTGGATATTATTGTAATAGAGATCTTCTCTGCTGGAGGTTCCCCCCTCAAAGAGGCAAGTGAACATTGCTATCAGTAATCAAAGTGCTATTTCTGGTGTTATTCTGGTATTATTTTGGTATTGTTCTAATTATATCATTGTTTCTCTACAATTTCTAGCTCAAATATTTCTGTTCTGCATACTATTTTATATATGGAATACTACGAATTATTATCGCAATATCCTTAAAGTGTTCAATCTTTTCTATGAATTGTTGGCAAAAAAAATTAGGATTACTTGGATAAGAGTTAGCATGGTTAGTGGTCATGTGTTGGCAATTGTTAAGAAATATAATTACATATATCGTATATGAAAAACAATGTAAATCCAAACCATTAGTATAAATGTATCCAAAGTTTGTTCATTAATTCATATTTTAAAACAAATTGAACTATTTCACTAAGCCTAAACCTAAGACCTTAACCTTTATACCATCTAAGCCATAACCCCATAACCCCTAACCCCTTGAAACATGGACAATCTCGAAGATTGGGTGGGGACATCAGACATCCTTGAGTCTTGAAACCCTCCCATACCATCAAGGAATGTGCCTAGTATAACCATGTCAAATTTTGTCACATACAGGCACAATTTGGAGAAATTTCAACGTTGGCCTCATTCATTGCTATCCATGTAGGGTCGATGGATGTCATTAAGCCATTCACCCGATATAATCCCTAAACCATTAACCATTAACCATTAAACCAATTGCATGTTGGACCCTATAAAATTCTTTTTGGATGTCTCAACTTAATACAATCATAGTTTAATCATCTCGAACAATGCCACATTAAAAAGACAAATACATGGAAATTGGCATCTTCATCAGGTTTCACTGTAAAGATTGGTATGTCGGCTTTAATCTTTGTTGGCATGGATGGAGAAATTGGATCAATATGAATATGATGATGATGATGATGATGGAAATGAAAACAATGATGATGGCGATGATGAAGAGAATGATGTCCTCGAGTCTTAAAACCCTCACATGCCGTCAAGGAATGTGCCTAGTCTAAACATGTAAAATTTCAATGCATACAGTCATGTTTTGAAGAAATTTCAACATTGGCACCATTCATTGCTCACTGTGCAGGGTCAATGGATGAAATTTTCGATGGACATGTTGGAAGTTCCAAGAAATTTCAAGAGAGTTCTGACAAAGATTCTATAGAAAGGAATGACGAATGATGACAATTTTGTCGACGTGCATGATGAGAATTGATCAAAACGTGGACAATATCGAAGATTATGTGGGGACACCAGACATACTTGATTATTTAAACCCTCCCATACCTTCAAGGCATGTGTTTAGTCTAACCATGTCATATTTCAATGCATACAGGAATATATTGAAGAAATTTCAACATTGGCCCCTTTCATTGCTCACTATGTAGGGTCAGTGCATGACATTTATGATGCGTGTATTGGAAGTTCCATGACATTTCAAGAGAGTTCCAACAAATATTCTACATATGGTAATGACGAATGATGAAAATGAGACGTCCATTATGAACTTTGATGTAAACATGGATGATCTCAAAGATTATGTGGGGACATCATACATCCTTGAGTCTTGAAACCCTCCCATATTGTCAAGGCATGTGTCTAGTCTAACCATGTCAAATTTCGATGCATACAAGAACAAATTGAAGAAATTTCAATGTTGGCCCCATTCATTGCTCATTGTGCAAGTTCAGTGGAAAACATTTGTGATGGTTGTATTGGAAGTTCCATGAAATTTCAATAGAGTTACGACAAAGATTCTACATATGGAAATGACAGATGATGACAATGATACATCCATGATGAACATTGATGCAAACATACTAGATGATATCAAATATTATTTGGGGACATAAGACATCCTTGAGTCTTGAAACCCTCCCATATTGTCAAGGCATGTTTCTAGTCTAACCACATCAAATTTCAACGCATACAGGCACATTTTGAAGAAATTTCAACGTTGGCCCCATTCACTGCTCACTATGCGGGGTTGGTGGATAACATTTTTCATGGGTGTATTGGAAATTTCATGACATTTCAAGAGAGTTATGAAAAATATTATACAAATGGAAATGATGAATTATGACAATGATACATCCATGATGAGCGTTGATGCAAATGTGGACGATCTTAAAGATTATGTGGGGACATCAAAAATCCTTGAGTCTTGAAACCCTCCCATAATGTCAAGGCATGTGTCTAGTCTAAATACATCAAATTTCAATGCATACAAGCACAATTTGAAGAAATTTCTACGTTGTCCCCATTCATTTCTCATTGTGTGGGGTTGGTGGATGACATTTGTGATGGGTGTATTGGAAGTTTCATGAAATTTCAAAGATTTTATAGATGGAAATGACGAATGATGACAATGAGATGTGCATGATGAACGTTGATGCAAAAATGGGTGATATAAAAGATTATGTGAGGACATCAGACATCCTTGAGTCTTGAAACCCTCCCATGCAGTCAAAAAATGTTTATAGTCTAACCATGTCAAATTTTGACGCATACATGCACAGTTTGAAGAAATTTCAATGTTGGCCCCATTCACTACTCGTTGTGTGGGGTCAGTGTTGGATGACATTTGTGATGGGTCTATTGGAAGTGCAATGAAATTTCAAGAGAGTTCCGACAAAGATTCTATATATGGAAATGACGAACGATGACAATGAGACATCCATTATATTGAATGTTTATGCAAACATGGATGATCTCAAAGATTATGTCGGGACATCAGACATCCTTAATTATTGAAACCATCCCATACCGTCAAGGCAACTGTCTAGCCTAACCATGTCAAATTTCGACGCATACGGGAAAAGATTGAAATTTTTTTAACATTGGCCCCATTCACTGCTCACTGTGTAGGGTCGATGGAAGACATTTGTGATGGGTGTATTACAAGTTCCATGACATTTCAAGAGAGTTCTGACAACGATTCTATAGAAGGGGATGACGAAGGATGAAAATGAGATGTGCATGATGAACATTGACGAAAACATGGATGATCTCAAAGATTATGTGGGGACATCAGACATCCTTGAGTCTTTAAACCCTCCCACACCATCAAGGCATGTGTCACATCTAACCATGTCAAATTTTGATGCATGCAGGCATATATTGAAGAAATTTCAACATTGGCCCCATTCACTTCTCACTATGCGGGGTTGGTGCATGACATTTGTGATGGGTGAATTAGAAGTTCCATGACATTTCAAGAGAGTTCCAAGAAAGATTCTATAGATGGAAATGACAAATGATGACAATGAGACGTCCATTATGAATGTTGATGCAAACATCGATGATCTCAAATATTATGTGGGAACATAAGACATCCTTGAGTGTTGAAACCCTCCCATACCGTTAAGGCATGTTTTTAGTCTAACTATGTCAAATTTTGATGCATACAGGCACAAATTGAAGACATTTCAATGTTGACCCCATTCACTGCTCACTGTGAGGAGTCGATGGAAGACATTTGTGATGGGTGTATTGGAAGTTTCATGACATATGGAAATGACAGATGATGACAATGAGATGTGGGCAATCTCAATGATTATGTGTGGGGTCGATGGATGTCATTAATACCTTGACCATATATAATCTCTAATCAATTAACCATTAAAATACCTAACCCTTAAGCCCTAAATCCGTTATCCCTTAACCCTTAATCCCTTAAATTGTAACCCCTGATCCCTTAACCCTTAATCCCTAGACCCCAAATCCCTAAATCCCCTAATCTCCAAATCCCCTATCCACTTAACCCCCAACAACTCAACAAATTAACTATTTAGGCACATTAGGAGTTAAATTGGAAGCCAAACTAGAAGCTAAAAAGGAATCTAATCTGGATGCTAAACTATAAGCTAAAATGGAAGCTAATTTGGGTGCTAAATAGGGTGCTAACTTAGGTGCTAACTTGGGCGCTAAAGTGGGCACTAACTTAAGCACTATTAGCACCAACTTGGGTTGCTCGACGCAAATAGCTCCCAAAATTTAGCTCCATCCCGATAAATAGCATTGACTTTAGCAAAAAAGTGGAGAAAAATACATTAAAACAGCCAGTGGAAGCAAAAAAGGAGCTAATCACATGGATTTGTTGTAGTGAAAGTAATGGGAATATTGATATGATGTAAAAGAAAGGTTTTTAACTTATTGTAATCTCTACAACCTCATATATGACTCATCTTTAATTTGATTGTAAATTTAGTTAAATTTAATTCATTTCAAGTTAAGTAAAGAAATCAATGGTTAACTTAGTGGTAGATATTTTGTTAATTCTAATTTACAATTAGGTTAATGTGAGATTAATATACGAGCTATCCTTAAATCGATCGATTGTAGTTTCTGGTAGTAAAAACATCCAACCATGAGGTCAACTATTTAAGTTTAATTAATGTAAGTAAGAGTTAGTCAAAGATATGTTGACTTTCGAACTAGAGTCCATGATTATTTGATTCAAAAAATAACAAAGGGTTTTCACAACTAGGTTTTTCATCTAGGAAGGAAATCGATCGTGTCAAGAAGACTTAGCCATGTTCCTCTTCCTCATATTATTTTCTCTCAGCTACTGTCGCAACCTACGATAAAGAAGTTTAATAAAAGCTATCATATTGTGTCGATAATGAATCTAGATATACTTAAGAGTTGAATCTAGATGTAGTTGAGAGTTTTCACCCTACCCAAATCCCATGGATAAGCGCGAGTCGTGAGGATGGAAATGTTGGTATTTGATCGGTTGTTGCTACTTTTCTCAATAGAGGCACCTGCTCCCACCAGCTGAGTCCCCACGTCATCAACGTGACAGCCTTAGTGGGTTCACCCATGCTAAATGAAACACTTACACTTTTTTGAAGAATACAATATGCCTTCAAATGACACGGTATTCCGAAAAAATCACCACTATAAGTGTAAATTTTTTGACAATTGAGTAGAATAATTGTGAGAAAAAATAGGCAGACAGGGGTTTTGACAATTGAGTACAATAGTTGTGAGAAAAAATAGAGCGGCCAGGTGAAATTTACTAATTTAGTAATGCTTTTGAAAGACACTTCCATTAAGAAACTATCTAGGACACCCTCAACTTCCAAAGCCACCAATTATTTAAATATAAAAATATTACATGTGAACCCTTGGAATAATTCCCGTCATTGTCTACCCAATTTCAAAAAGAAGCATTACGATTTCTTGCAATTCTCTTAAAATTCCATGGCAAGCATTGAGTTTCGCTTTGATGTGCTTCTTGTGTGTATCTACATTTTCGGTTGGTTACCTGAGTGCGGAATTGGGATTGTGAGTACTACTTTTCTTCTTAAAATAATACATCAAATTTATTTTATAATTATCTTTCTGTCAAATTTCGATCGATATATGGCAGTCATCAAGGTTGCTTGATGATTGTGATTGTTTACTGGAAGTGGTTTCCTAGATACAAGTGCAGGTGGCCATTCATAGGTGAGGAAATATCCTGCAATGTGGACATATGGACAAAATTATCATGTATAAAGTGTACATGTAAAGAGACGATCCTTTGATTGTGGCATCATGGTTGATTTCAAGCAATCCATTCGGGCAAGCTCAAAAGATAATAATATTGTTGAAGGGAATCTACAATATGTTGGGAAAATCTAAGAAATTATTGAGTTGGATTACCGCTCTTTTAAATGTTGTATTTTTAAGTGTAGATGGTATGAAGCATTTGAGAGGACACAAAGATATGATACCCATAGTGAATTGTTTTCTATAGATTCCTTGAGGTTCCTATAGGAGGATAAGGAGCCTTATGTTCTACCAATTCATTGTAAGCAGGTATTTCTTTAACTCAAATAAGAAGAGGTAGTGATCATTAATCTATTGATTCATAGTTTATTGCGCTAATATATATGTGTTTATTAATCAATAAAATTGTTATAAGATATGTCTAATATATGTATGTCGTTCATGTGCAGGTATTTTTCTATGAAGATATTTTGGACCCGAAATGGATATTTGTCATACATTATAATCCAAGATTAAGGCATGTCTTTGATGATGCATTTGTGGATATTGAGAAACAATGATGGCAACAAAATGAGAGAGAGAGATTAGAGAAATTTGAATAAATTGACATCCATGATACTGTTGAACATGGTTATGTTTGGGCACAAGAAGACAACAATCCATAGTTAGATGATGTTATGGAAGACAACAATATGGATGCTATAGAAAATGATGATTCAAATACATCTGGTAACAATATAGAAGGTCTACAATCAAATTCCAATGATGATGAAGATGATGTAGGTCAAGATGAGGATGATGATAATATTAAATACTTGAAATAACATATGAACATTGACAATGATACACTATATAACATTGTTGTAGACAATAATGTTAATGACCAAGACTTCTATATTTCCAAAATTATTTATAATTCATGTTTTTAAAGTGTTGATTCTTATGGCCCAAACTTTTAAATGCTCCAGTATTATTTGTGTCGATACAAATTACCTATTGCAATATCCTTAAAGTGTTCAATCTTTTCTATGAATTGTTGGCAAAAAAAATTAGTATTACTTGGAAAAGAGTTAGCATGGTTAGTGGTCATGTGTTGGCAATTGTTAAAAAATATAATTACATATATTGTATATGTAAAACAATGTAAATCCAGATCATTAGGCTAAATGTATCCAAAGATTGTTCATTAATTTATATTTTAAAACAATTTGAAATATTTCACTAAGCCTAAACCTAAGACCTTAACCTTTATACCATCTAACCCGAAACCCCATAACCCCTTGAAACATGGACGATCTTGAAGATTATGTGGGGACATATGGCATCCTTGAGTCTTGAAACCCTCCCATACCATCAATTAATGTGCCTAGTATAACCATGTCAAATTTTGATGCATAAATGCACAATTTGGAGAAATTTCAACGTTGGCCTCATTCACTGCTAACCATGTAGGGTCGATGGATGTCATTAAGCCCTTCACCTGATATAATCCCTAAACCATTAACCATTAAACCACTTGAATGTTGGACCCTATAAAATTATTTTGGGATGTCTCAACTTAATAGAATCATGGTTTAATCATCTCGAAGAATGCCACAAGAGAAACACAAATACATGGAAATTGGCATCTTCATCAAGTTTTGTTGTAAAGATGGGTATGTCAGGTTTGATATTTGTTGGAATGGATGGATAAATTGGGTCAATATGAATATGATTATGATGATGATGGAAATGAAAACCATGATGATGGAAATGATGAAGAGAATGATGTCCCTGATTCTTAAAACTCTCATATACCATCAAGGCATGCGCCTAGTCTAAACATGTAAAATTTCAACGCATATAGTCACATTTTGAAGAAATTTCAACATTGGCCCCATTCACTGCTCACTATGTGGGGTCAGTGGATGAAATTGGTGATGGGCATGTTGGAAGTTCCAAGACATTTGAAGAGAGTTCCCACAAATATTCTATAGAAAGGAATGACGAATGATGACAATTTTGTCGACATGGATGATGAACATTGAAGAAAACATGGATTATATCTAAGATTATGTGGGGACATCAAACATACTTGAGTCTTGAAACCCTCCCATACCGTCAAGGCATGTGTGTAGTCTAACCATGTCAAATTTCAATTCATACAGGAACAAATTGAATAAATTTCAACGTTGGCCCCATTCATTGCTCACTATGTGGGGTCGGTGCATGACATTTGTGATGGGTGTATTGGAAGTTCCATGACATTTCAAGAGAGTTCCAACAAATATTCTACATATGGTAATGGAGAATGATGACAATGATACATCCATTATGAAAATTGATGTAAACATGGAGGATCTCAAATATTATGTGGGGACATCAAACATCCTTTAGTCTTGAAACCCTCCCATATCGTCAAGGCATGTGTCTAGTCTAACCATGTAAAATTTTGATGCATATAGGCACAAATTGAAGAAATTTCAACATTGGCCCCATTCACTACTCACTGTGTAAGAGAGTTCTGACAAAGATTCTACATATGGAAGTGACAGATGATGACAATGATACATCCATGATGAACATTGATGCAAACGTACTAGATGATATCAAATATTATGTGGGGACATAAGACATCCTTGAGTCTTGAAACCCTCCCATATTGTCAAGGCATGTTTCTAGTCTAACCACATCAAATTTCAACGCATACAGGCACATTTTGAAGAAATTTCAACATTGGCCCCATTCACTGCTCACTATGCGGGGTTGGTGGATGACATTTTTCATGGGTGTATTGGAAATTCCATGACATTTCAAGAGAGTTCTAAAAACTATTATTCAAATGGAAATGATGAATTATGACAACGATACATCCATGATGAGCATTGATGAAAATGTGGACGATATTAAAGATTATGTGGGGACATCAGAAATCCTTGAGTCCTGAAACCCTCCCATAATGTCAAGGCATGTGTCTAGTCTAAATACATCAAATTTCAATGCATACAAGCACAGTTTGAAGAAATTTCTACGTTGTCCCCATTCATTTCTCATTGTGCGGGGTTGGTAGATGACATTTGTGATGGGTGTATTGGAAGTTTCATGAAATTTCAAAGATTTTATAGATGGAAATGACGAATGATGACAATGAGACGTGCATGATGAATGTCGATTAAAAAATGGATGATATAAAAGATTATGTGGGGACATCAGACATCCTTGAGTCTTGAAAACCTCCCATGCAGTCAAGAAATGTTTATAGTCTAACCATGTCAAATTTTGACGCATACATGCACAGTTTGAAGAAATTTCAATGTTGGCCCCATTCAATACTTGTTGTGCAGGGTCAGTGTAGGATGACATTTGTGATGGGTCTATTGGAAGTGCAATGACATTTCAAGAGATTTCCGACAAAGATTCTATATATGGAAATGACGAATGATGACAATGAGGCATCCATTATGTTGAATGTTGATGCAAACATGGATGATATAAAAGATTATGTGGGGACATCAAACATCCTTAAGTCTTGAAACCATCCCATACTATCAAGGAAACTGTCTAGTCTAACCATGTCAAATTTCAACACATACGGGAAAAGATTGAAAAAAAATGAGCGTTGGCCCCATTCAATGCTCATTGTGCAAGGTCTATGGAAGAAATTTGTGATGGGTGTATTGGAAGTTCCATGAAATTTCAAGAGAATTATGAAAACTATTCTATAGAAGGGATTAATGAATGATGAAAATGAGATGCGCATGATGAACTGATCCAGATGGATATCGGTGGCCACCCACCTTTTCCAACTGGCTCAAAACAGTTTTCTGACCATTTTGGCAACTTACTATTTTTAGCAGGTTTTCGCTTCCGGGGCCATTTTGAGGGCCTAAATGAAGGTTTTTCGAGATCAAGGTTCTCAATGATAGCCGAAGGCATGATTGAGGCCCCAAAATGAATCTCCTCGACGATACCTTTCCAACGAGCTATCACACGCCTAAAACGG
>JASDQU010095051.1:8985-21650 GCA_032191745.1 Picea mariana | reverse complement strand
CTAATTATCTGCGCACCTTTTTCTTATATTTGAGATTTAATTGATAAGGCCTTCTATTGACTGGTTTGGCATCCGGTTTGAGTTGAATCTTCATGGCCCCCAACGAACCTGCAATGCCTTTCATTTCAGAAAAGCTCCGAGGAAACAAGTCCTCATATTCCTTGAGGAGGTCAACAACCTGAGTCACTATCTCCTTATCCCAATAATCTCCAATGATGGCCATCTTAAGCGCTTCTTCAGTGCCAATATTATGTTTCTTGGTTTTGATCGAGCTATTATAGTTTGGTGCAGCCATATCTGTCGCCTTACCCTTTAGTGTGTGCTCTCCTTCGGATTCTTTGATCTGGATGCCACGTGGGTCATCGCCATCAACATTATCAACATCAATCTTCCAACAATGTACTACCTCTTTTAGTTTTTCCACCGGCTGATGATACGAGCAAACCAACTTGGGTTTGGCTTCCTTTGGTTGTCGATGGAAAATAAAATCTTTGATTCAGTTGAGTGCCTCTCTTTGAGCTAGATCTTCTGTTGTGAAGTTGAATGTTAAAGAAAACTAGGAACTCACATGGGTCCACTCGATCGTTTTCCCCCTGAGCTCCTCCTGAATGTACCATCTTCTAGGGACCATGTCCATAGTGTGGACAAATCGATGGACCCATTAGGCCCAAGGGATATTTTTAGAGGTCCAACGCTTTTGACAAAAAGAAATGTGTTCTTGAGGATTCTCAGTGCCCTTGTATTAGTTGGCTAGTTCGAAATCAACGATGGGCTGGAACTGAACCTTTATCAACTCAGCTACCTGCGCCCAACCTTGAATCTTTGGGCGATGCGTCACCCACCACCGCGCAGGTGTCCCTCGAACCACTGCATCCATGGCCAAAAGCTTCTACTCTGCGAGGATGGTTTTCTCCATCTGTATGAGGAATGTCTCTACCGGCCCTGTCCCATCAGACCACGGGGCATCAGAAAGCTCTGATCCGATCCAACGCACTACTTTTGTTATCCTCGCTCATCTGCAAGTGGAGACTTCATAGAGCTTGTTTTGCCACCTATCTATGACATCCTCAAAATTCGTGTCATAAGACTTGACACTTCTCCAACTTAATTCTTCATCTACGGTGGGGTTGATGTAATCCTCCTTCTGCCCCGTGATCTCATAAGATGTTTTCAATCAAAGTTTAGAAAAATCGCCAAAAAATCGGAGAAATCGCGATTCAAAGAAGAAAATGAGAAATCGAAAAAAAATCAGAAAAAAAGCATGAGTCGACAGGGAAAAATCGCCTGCTGAAAAAGTGCGCCGGTTTAAGTTATCCACCACAGCTTTTTTGGGTTTTATTTGACATTTATCCAAGGAGGAGAGCCAAGCCAAGGAAGAGTTTGCATTGGGATTTTGTGGATTCAAGGGTTAGATTTGTGGATTTGGCATTGGAATTTTTAGTCCACTTCACAGTTTTTGCATTTGGAGGTAAGTAAAAAAATTTGCCTATTATGTCTCATTTTTCCACCTTCTAGAGGACATCCGTCTTGAGGGTCTTCTAGTTCTTCTAGAGGACGTTCGACTCTAGTACGAGGCGCACAAGCCTTAAGGGCACCTACTCCTAGTGCTAGAGGAAAAACACTTTCTGCAACGATTACCTTTGCCCGTAAAAGGGGTAGAGGAAATCAATAGTTTATTTACTTGATTTCATTGTAGACGACTCATGAGTCATGATGACGATCATAAGATACATTTATTATATTTTTTGATGACTTATGAATCAGGATTCAGGACATGATTCATTTTTAATGTGTGATGTATAACTAGACATCCTACATATCTTATATATAAGTTTTCTTTCCATATTCATGTAGCAATCTGTCTATTTGATGCTATGGGTGCTTTAAATGTTTCAAAAATAAAAAAAAAATGAATATTTTTGTATTTTTTTTAAGTTTGTCGATATATTGCCGATGTTTTCGCGATAAATCCGAAACGATGTTTTTTGGACCCCCGACGATTTTTTCGTCGATACAATTTTTGCAACTTTGTTTTCAATAGCTGAGTTCTGCGCATCCTCATCCACTAACTCATTATATCTATCTCCTTCATATGGATCCAGAGGTGCGACCACGCGCAAGGTGTTTGTTTCAAATGACATCTGTCTTTTCTTTAAATTCAAAACTGCATTATTGTCAAAGGTCCAGTGAATGCCAAATATTGCAGGATATGGATCAAATTCATCCATAATTTCTATAACCTCAAAGTCATCCTTTGTTTTGACTCCTATATTCACTTCCACTTGCTCCAGTTGGCCTATTGGGTAGATCTTGTATTGGTTTGCCAACCGCTGTTGAATGGGCGACTAGACCAATTTTGGTTTACCCATCACCTCCCAGGACGACTTGTGTAAAATGTTCAAGTCAGAATCCAGATCCAACATGACGCTATTCATGTCATAGCCACCAAGCTCCACTATCATCTTGAACTCTCGGTCAGTGCGCTTTTGCTTACTAACCTTACATACATCTCTTTCTGCCAGAGGGGCTGATATGGTTACCTCCACTTCTTGTTCCCTCATGCAGGTAGCTAACATCTGTGTCAACTTACTTGCAACCTCCGGGTCATTCAAAAATTGCAAACAACAACGCAAGAAAGAACTTACTTGGTCTTCGAGTTCTTCCTTGCGACTTAAGTCATGCAAGGCTATTGAGCGCGCTGCACTTTGCAATTCCTCCAGGTGTTGTTCTTCATGTGCTTTCTGCTCAGTGTGTCACAACTCGGTTTGTTTGCGAGCTTCTTCCAATGATCGTGGCGTCGTGCATTGTATTTCTTCATGCACGCAAGCTTCCTCCAAAGATCGTTGCATCGCGTGCTGTAATTCTTCACAGGCGCAAGCCTCTTCCAACAACCTGTGTGTCACCCGTTGTACCTCTTAGTGGATCCGAGCTTCCTCCAACGACCTTTGTGTCACCCTCTGTACTTCTCGGATCTGAGCCTGCTCAAGTGACCTCTGAGTCGCGTGCTACAACTCGCACACTCTTTCTTCTTCAAGTGCTCTCTACGCAACGCACATGAACTGTTTTTGTTGGGCAACATCAAACTTCGGAAGGGAATGCGTTGCCTTCCTTTTCTTCCCCTCCGACTTCTGACCTGAGCCTTCACCATGCTCAAAGTTCGCTCCTTTCTTCGCACCTCCGCGGGTTACTACTTGGACATCAACCTCCTCATTCTTCTTCTTTTTCTTGTGCGGCTCTGTATGCACCTTGTTGTAATTGGCCTTCTTGTCTTCCCAGTTTTTCAACAAGTCGGGATAGTCTTAGGTGACATGCTTGGGATTGTAGCAATATGCACAAAGCACACACAGTTTTGTACAAAACCTTGATACATGTCCAATTTCTCCACAATTGAAATAAGTGGGGGGTCTACCTCCCCCTCTGCTATATCCTCGGCTGCGATTGCGCCCATATCCACCTCGGGGAGCGCCTTGGAATCCGCCTCTTTCAGTACAGCCACGCTCACCACCCTTCTACTCTTCCTGTACCCGAAATGCATCATGGGTATTATCTTGCATCGATTGGAGTGAGCGGCAGTTATTGACATCATGCCCCACAGATTTACATAACTCACTGAATGGAGTAAGGTTCGTCGCTTGTACTTCTGCAAAGTTGGGCCCGTCGCCACATAATTTGGAAGTACAGGGCATTCGTCCTTGCAATGCCCCTTTGAGTGATAGGTGGTACACCATATGTACACGCGCATGACCTTCTTGGCCATATCTTACAATTGCATCGTCAGGTTGGTCAGTTGCGACTGCACCTATGCTAATCCTGTCGACGTCTCTGCCCCTCCTAGCGTAGCGTCGAGGCGCAATGCAATTTCTATCGCCTCCACTTGAGTCGTCACCTTCTGCTAGGTGAGCGAGACTCGGATATGGGGAAGCAACCCCGCAATAAACTACTCTTTGTGCTGCATGTCTTGGATTTGGAACCTTAGCCTATCCAATAAAATCCTAAACCGCTAGTCATAATCCCACACAATTTCTGCTTCCTTATACTTGATCTCTGTTATCGTACAATTTGTACTTTGATAGAAGAAAAGGTTAAAGGGGAGCAAATTGGCGTAACGGGAGACTATCCTATCATTGTCACCTCAATAGGATGTCTCTTTCTATTTAGGGTGGTAGGCTCAGGGGAGACATCCTCGGTGACCTGGGGGTTTGAGAAGGCAAAGTCAAAGTGTTAGATAAAGATCCCTTCTCACAAGTCACCACTGATCAGAAAGTCCGGTTTTATAACAAATGAAAAAGATAATATGTCAAAGTGTACCTGCCCATAACAAAGCAACAAGAAACTAGATATATTTGCAAATACACTTGCTGGTTAGCACTCTATAAAACCATGGAATTTCTTGAGAAAAACAATTTGCTGAATATGATGAAGTAAACAGAAAATTTATAACAACAATCTTTATAGAACAATACTTCACATTAAATGCCTCAAAAATAGCTTCAAAAGGACTAAGAATCATTAACCATTGAAATCATAATACTAGCATTTGATAGAAGCAAATAAGACAAGGTACAATTCAGCTTTTTCAATTGCTTTTATGAGCTTTTAGTGCAGCATCTAATGGCTGTAGCTTACTTTAGTAACAACAACAATATTGTTAGTAGGTTATTAGTTTATTCTAGGGTTAGAAAGTGTTAGTAGGTTGCTCAAAGAGTAGGTTTTGAAGGTTGTGTTGATCAATTACTCAAGAGAGGACTTGGACTAGTGCTTTTAGGGCAAATGGAGTCAATAATGCAGCAGCAAATGTTGAGGGAAAATGATAATGGAAGAGTTAAAGACAAGAGAGATTGATAGATTGGAGTGTTGGTAACCCAAGGCTCCAATTATCAAACCCTAAGGGGAAATTAGCTACTAAGGTGTAGGTAACCCTAGGCCTTAGTAGATTTCCTCCCTCTCTAACTCAATGATCAAGCAAAATCGGCTAAGATGAAGCAATGGATTCTAAGGTGTTGCAATGGCAAGGCCTTAGCTCATGCTTCAAGAAAAATGGCCTTTTGACAAGATCTAGTAGGTGAAAGCTTTTGAAACTAGGACAATAACATGTGCTAGTCTTACTAGGGTTTAATCAAACAATTTCATAATATTGAATGTAAATGCAAGATAAATAAAACTATAACCATTCAATTAAGAAGAATTGTAGAAAATTCACTTACATACATCAAGAATAATCAAGAAAATCCCTAGTTGAACACATCCACCAAGAAGCTTGCCAAAATACACCAAATTTAGCCTTCCTCAACAAGTGCGCCTAAAATTTCAGCCAAGAAACCTTAAGGAGGGCGCAAATTTCAGTCCTCACAAGTGTGAGTGAAAGATGATGAAAAATAAGAGGGATTTTCCCCCTATTTATACAATACTAATGACCAGAATTAGGTCAAAAAGGCCGACATGGCCAGTTACAAATAATATCCAGTTTTTACATTAAATGTCATAATTAAACCCTAAAACAAGTTGCTAATGTGACATCATGGCGTTTTAGGGTGACATTAGGCCCTTTTTGGGCAACATTGGCCTCCTGGAGCAAAACATTAGGCCTCCTTGGGCCTCAGGAACCTGCCACACGTGCCACTTGGCACACAACTGCCTCCAAAACATCCCAAAACGCTAGATGACGTCATGGGTGACTTGGGTGATGTCATGGGCCTTCCAAGGCCTACATCATGGTGGAAAGGGCACAACCCCCCTGGGTCCAGGCCTGCCAGGCTGCCCCTGGTGAAACATCCTCCTCTCTCTCTGAAGCAATCCTCTGATCTGTCTCTGCCCCTTGCTAGGGTCTCAACATCCATCTGGTGGGCTTGTAGCCCCATGGAGGTCTGAACTAATCATCTCCCCATGTGTACCTGTCCATCGGGTGTGGCCGTGCGACATCAACATATATGCCCTCCATGGGCTCATCAGTCACAGGGATCATAGCAATGTCAATCACATCTAATCATCAAGTTATTAAACATGTGCATGAAAACCCTTTTACCCGGACAAGTGCTTAAAGACATTATGCTAATCTGCAAGCCAAGTTTGGAGGGGACGCTAGGACGTCCTATTGGGCTAATGCTCATTGGATGTGGGATGTTTCCGGGAGAAGTCAAATCTAGGCCATGTGAATGGATGAGGTGGTAAGGAATGTCTGGGCAATGGGTGCAGTGATAGCAGGGAAATGTATGGCTCACCTGGAGGCTGGGGGTGCCTCTGAAGACGATGAGCTGCACCTTGTCATGGATGCAAATGTTTCCAAGCCCATTCATGCCTTTTATCTTTTATTCTTATTGCTTTTTCTTTCAAGAGGCTAGTTAGGGGACATTGCCCTGGCGTGGTGACCAGTGGTGGCACTATTACCCACAAGCATTTCACGGAAATGAGAAGGCTGGCTTGTGATGAGACCCCCTTTCTCTTGGTTATGCCACCAAGAGCCACTACCTTGGCGTGGTGACCAATTGTTGGTAGTGTCATACCGCTACATGCCCATGGACCTAATGGGCTGGCTCGTGATGAGACCCCCTATCCTCTAACTAGGTCTTGTTTTATTATTTTTTATGGGTCCCTCTGTTTCTTGTTGAGAAGTTTTTTATTGCTTTCTCAGGGATCCCTGGGCGAAGCATCTCAAGGTTTCATTCTTTTGGCTTTTATCTTTTGCCAACTACTTTTACCCTCTAGGCCTTTAGCCCCTTCTTCCCACAAGGTAAGGTACAACCCTTAGATATTTGGCCAACCCAATGCTCGGACTAGTGTAATTAGATGGATGAGCGAGAAAAAGATGAAAAGTGGTAAGTATGGTGGGAACGGACGATGACCTTTCATGAATCCCCCCAGTGGCAACTCAAACCCCATGGGAACCAACTTACTAGGGCAACCTGTCATTCCCCCCAGGTGTGGTCAAGTGGAAAGGTATAATGTCCAAGCACACGTTAGAAGCAAAAAGAATTAAATGCACATATTCAAAGGTTTTGAGGATTAGAGTGACACATACCATGATACCCAGACTCATTACCTCACGGAGCAAGATCCATTTCTGCTGCAGGACCAGGCCGAGGTGATGGATGCTGCTGTTGCTGACAAAGTGGAGGCACTGAAGAATGAAAGGATGGGCCCTCCAGGGCCATGCTCAAGTCGATTTGGCTCTCGGTACTCCATGTCTAGGACCTGTGGGCCTCGAGACATAATCTCCTTAATTATCCCTAGGCTAGGGGATAACAATCTCCTTTACCTTGTGATACATTGAGACACTGACTTAGGTTTTTGGAATTCCTTAAGCATATCTTGCTTAATCTTTGTCAAGGACCTCGCCTGGTTTGTCAACACAGTGGCCTTGTACTTCATGTACCACGTCAATGTTCTGTCCCTGAACAAGGTCTCTAGCTGTGCGATCTTTGCTGCTTCGTTTGTGATTGTCTTCACAAACCAGATTGCTTCGCACATGAACCAATGTTGTTCTGCATCATCCTTCCTTGTTATGTGGAACACATGTAGCCTCAGGGTGCTATCCTGATTTGCCATCATCACTCTCCGACCAACTCTAATCAGACTGCTGGTTGTCAAACTTCTTGCTACTGATACTCTTCTAGGAGAAGTGGCACTAGCTTTGCCTTCTTCTTCACTCATCTCTTCTCTTCTTTCTTCTTCTACTCCTTCTCCTATGCTAATCGCTTCACTATCTGCTGTTCTTTCTTCCTGATTACAAACGCACAAGGGGGGTGGTTCAAAGGGGTAAGTCCATCTCCTTCAGACATTTCTTGTGAGGGGACCCAGAGAGTTGCCTACTTGCAGTCGCGCAAGACCATCTATTATCGCCAATTCGTCTGCCCCGCCACTAGGGGAGCCTCCATCTTCCTCTACTATTTGCACACCACTATTCGACGTGCCATCTTCCTCTCCTAACAACGCACCATTTCTCTGCGCTCCATCTTCCTCTAAGGTTGCGACACTCCGCAACAACCAAGGGGTATGGACTTTGTCACCTAGGCCCTTACTACTACTACCACTACTACTACTGGTATCCCCACTGGACACCCTATCCTCAAAGCCACGCCTCTTCGCGGGCCTATCCTTATCTGTGCTCCTCTCTGGTACAACATACTCTTTCGCACTACCACCTGGTGCAGTTTCTTTTCTCTTCATCTTGGGCCCGACCCTTTATCGCGCGACCCTGGCTAACTCTTTTCCACTTCTCCGCTCTGCTTTCCTTCTTAGCTCAACTCTTCTTGCGTATCTCTCGACTCTTTTTCTCCTTTGCTCCTCTGGGTCCATTCCATTCCTCACCTCATCTCAACAATTTCTGGATCCTCTTCAACGGATCCATTTCCTCTCTCACTTTCCCTCGTCCTTGTACCCCCCCAACGTTGAGGGAGTTTACTCAACCATTCTATCGAGCTCCATGCGCATCAACCCTTTCTCCACGAACAACATCTTTATCTAGAGTGGAATCTCTTCTAATATTCATTTTTTCGAACCTTCTGTGAACATTCTATCAGCCTCGTTGAAAGAATCAATGTACTCCACAACAAACTCAAAAATATATCCCTCTTTTACTTGAGCAAAGCAAAAGTCAATAGCTCGAGTCCACTTATCCAACACTTTCAATCTCTCAAGTGTGGTTTGATCCCAAATCACTGGTTCTAAAGGCCAAACAGTAGAATTGGTAGGAACTTGCCTTTTTAGCCATTCATACAACAAACAAGGAAATTCAACAAAGAAAAGCTCATGCATATCAATGTAAAGATAGTCATCTTTCCATCTCTTGACATTCACTCTTAGCCCCCGAGTTTCTCACAGGGCAAACTCATGCTCTTTTGCAGTTAGCTAATCTTGAATTTCCCCCCGAGATGGATACCACCTCATCTCTTGCCTTCATCATTCCCTACAAGACTTTCAGTTCTCTACAACCAAACTGTTTGGTGGCATTTTGTTCCACGCTTGCGCACGTCCTTCTTAACGCTAGGGAGTTTAGACCCATGGTTCATCCAGAGTTGACCAACAAAAACCCCTGAGCATCGACATATCAATCCTCAGCCAAGGCCGAGGAAGGTGTCACCCGAGATGCAGAGAGGATCATAGAGACCATAAGGTCTTGTGTCAGGGATGAAGGACTAAACAAACCAGGATCCATCTGGGATAACATTCACATATTTCCATATCCAATGGATCACTGTTATTAATAAGTAAAACAATACACACACATATCCAAATAACACATGATAGACACACAATAGATCAAAACTGCTGCAACTTTATTATTCCTTTCATTCCATTCAATAGAAACATACAGTAAACAAACTATATTCAACAACAAGAGAGTCACACATCTCTTCTGATATAATTCCCCATAAATACAACATATTGCACAATGCGCATCCTTTTAAGACTTTAGACATATGATAGACTCAAACTTATATTCAGAAGCATTACAACATTACAAAAGGCTCAGTGTGAGCTCGATACCAACAACTCAATGGATCTCATCTAACCATCTAACTCCATCTTTGATGTCGATACTTCCTTTTATAGCTTTCTCTGCTCGGGAGCTTTGCCTCTTTTTCTTTTGCTCCACTCGCTCGATTGAGAAACTGCCTTGCAAGCTTCTAGTATCTGCCTGCAGTCCACACAGCCTTTTGGAATCAAGGCAATCTTAACTACCTCGCCAACTCGCCTTTTGTCAGCTCCACGTTCCCTTGTGCTATTGGCAATCTTAACTACCTTGCCAACTCGCCTTTCTCTTGTTTTTGATGGATGATCTTTGAGCTAGGGTTTCTTCATGCACATCGACTTGTCTTAGTAAGTGTTCCTTTTCAAGTTTACATGCTTGTTCATGGCATATTATGGTGGATACTCTATTAGATGGTTAATTGTTGCATGCTACCTTGTATGCTAGGTTCATTTTGCTAGAAACCCTAGGAGGGTTTAAAATTGTTTATCCTCCCTATTTTCATTCATCTTGATTTGTTGAAGCATTTAAGACCAAGCCTAGGGGTTAAGATTGTTTATTTCCCTAGGGTTTGTCTTTGCTAGTTCAAGACCTAGGGTTTATGATGGTATAACCTCTAGGGTTTGACCTAGTTCAGTTAAGATTTTGTTGCTAGACGCTAGAGAAGGAAAGAAAACGACACCAAGGTTTATGATGGTATAACCCCTAGAGTTTGTTTCCTTGAAGGTTTGGTTTGGTTTTATGATGGTATAGTTCCAAGCTTGGATCTTCACCCTTTCTCTTGCCTTTAGCAAGATTTTCAAGTGTTTGCTTTGACTCCAATTTGCCCAAGGAGAAAACGACACTAGTCTTTAGCTCACAAATGATACAAAACCCTAACAAACTCTCTCACACTCAAAAACAATTAGTTGGTTAGATACTCCATTGCATTTGCATGCTTATTCTACCTCAACAACTTGCATTCTAAGACAATTTATTGCTGCTGTTATAAAAGTATGCTACAGCCATCAGGGCTTGATTATATTGCTGATAACTAATATGTTTTATGCTCTTAACTTCATGCAACCATTGGTGGATAATTTGTAAGTGTTTCTATTGCTATTAGACATATTTTCATCCATCTATTTGCTAATTTAGAGCTGGTATATTGCTGCTGTCATAAAGCTTTTATATGCTGAAGTGTACTACTGTTTACTGCAAGTCTTATTACAGCATTCATTTCTTCTTGATAGCTAGTGCTCTGGGACTTGTTCTTCACTCCTTAGACTTGGTATTTGTCATTAAATACATTGATCACTTTACACACATACATACAATCAAATACCTTCTTTAAGCTCTCTTCTATGTTGCCCTAGTCTTAGACCTAGCCTATCTCATTGAGTGACCAAGATAGGGGCCCGTAGACTTGCCTTTAGCTTGCTATAGGATCCGTTGAGGTCACTAGGGAAGCCTCCCTTGTGTTGGATCCTTATCCATCACTAAAACGAGGGTAGTACTTGCCTATGTGATAGTGGCAATTACTTCCAATTGTTACACAAATTTAACATCTTGTGAAGGCTTTGCACAAGTGCTAGATTCTGTGATAACAGGGATCATTGAGGAAGAAGTGTACACAGAGCAGCCTCAAAGCTTTGAGGTAAATGGGAAAGAGTCCCATGTTTGTAGGCTTAAGAAAGTCTTGTATCGACTCAAGTAGGCACCAAGAACATGGTATTTCATGATAGATGGATATCTGCAGATTATGGGCCTCACTAAAAGTGAAGCAGATCCTAACTTATATTATATATTTATTGGGATTGATCTGTTTGTTTTGGTACTGTATGCAGACTACTTGTTTCTTATAGGTGCAAAGAATCTCATTGTAGGGTGCAAAGCAGACATGGAAGCTGAGTTTGAGATGAAAGACATCAGCATGATGGATTACTGCTTGGGTTTGGAGGTTTGGAAAAAACCAGGAGAGATTTTCCTTGGGTAGGGTATGTAGTTGAGATCTTGAAGAGGTTTTAGATGGAGGATTGCAAACCTATGGCCACACCCATGATAACTAATCTGGAGAAGGTGAAAGCTTCATATTCAAAGTTGGTGGATCTCACATTGTATAGGTAGTTGATAGGTTCCTTGATGTATTTGGTCAACACTAGGCCAGATCTATGTTTTGTAGTGAACACCTTGAGCCAGTTCATGGTGGGAGCCAAGGCAGGAGCATTGGGTAGTAGCAAAACATGTGCTCAAATACTTGAGGGGCACAATGGAGTATGGTCTAAGATATTTTGAAGATGGTGAAGTGAAGGTGTCGGGGTATTCAAACTCGGATTTGGTAGGCAGTGCAACAGACAAGAAGAGCACCTCAAGGTGATGCTTTAGCTTGAGATCAACGATGATATTCTGGTTCAATAGGAAACAAACTTTTGCGGTACTTAGCTCAGTAGGGGCAGAATAGATGGCAACTAGTATTGTCAGTTGTGAGGCCATTTGGCTTTGCAAGATATTTGCAGGATTGTTTGATCAAGAGTTGGATCCCACAGTCATTTACTATGATAATCAGAGTTGTATCAAACTCTTTGAGAATCCGGTGTTTCATGACAGGTCCAAGCACATAGAGATCAGATATCACTTCCTACAAGATAGGATTTAGAAGGGAGCAATAGAGCTGTAGTATATTCCCACAAATCGACAAGTAGCTGATATTTAGACCAAGCCCTTAGCAAAATGAAAGTTTGAAGCGTTTTGAGATAGACATGGATTTGTGCGAATTCATTCCTCGCTAAGAGAGAGCGTAGAGAAAAGTAGCTTGAGTAGGAACTTCTTGCATAGGTTCAGTGTGAACGTGCAAAAAGTGGTTTGAGACATTTCTTTAGTGACTAGTTAGGAAAAGTGGGAAATAATTCCATCTTGTAATTTCACTTTAAAAATAAAAGAAAGGTGAAAGTCTTATGTTTTGAAGTCAATTAGTCTTAGGAATCTAGATGAAATGTTCTAGAAGTTATAGAACATTAGTGACTTAGATTAGGATTTAATCTTAGTTGTACATCTCATGATTGAGATAGGTGGCAGCTAGGATTGAGGAGATTAGTTATGTCTCTCAAAGCATAAAGAGGACATGATAGGAGAAGTTTAACACACACATGAAAAGAGAGCAAGAATGTCGGAAAAATGAAGACTGCATCCGGGAGAAAAGGAGCAGATCTGCTAAAAAGGC
>JASDQU010095050.1:8666-22011 GCA_032191745.1 Picea mariana | reverse complement strand
GACATGGATTGCTTTATGATAGAAAAAGTGGCAGAGATCATTGCTTGACTTGCAATAATAGAAGCAACAATTGCTACTACAAACATGGGCCAATATACAGCACCTGGTACAAAATTTCAGTCATTTATCATTAAAAATTTGGTTATAATAGCATAAATAATAATAGTTTTAATTATATTAAAACAAACATAATTAAGCCCACACCTGTTACAGAAACTCTAGCACCTTGTTTACTTAGGGTTTAGGGTTTACATTCCCTGAACTAAGGGTTTAGAAATTTTAAATTTTACAAATCTACAACAATCCAAAAAAAGACCTATCACTTCAATACTCCTAGACAGAATTGTCCAGAAGTACATAATGCTCGCGCTTAAACTAAACAAAACAGAGCCAATTAAAGGATCAGTGAAGTTACTTGGAGTGGATTTGTAGAACGTATCTAACACGTTTTCGGGAAACTTCCTGAGATATGCAGCTTGGCCCACATATGCGCAGATTAAAGCAGGGTACACTATTCCAGTAAAAGCAACCTGATCAACGACATGTCAGACTACTTGCATACATACCCTTCAAATGTAAACGTAAATTTGAATTTATTGTACATATGGATCCATGCCAAATACCTGAATTGAGCGAACAGAAAAATGACCCAGGTCTGCAAACATAGCTTCAGTTCCTGCATGGTACCCATCTAACGTAAGCAATGAAGCCTCGCTATGGTAATTTTTTAATAAAATTTTCACACAACTGGAAGCATACTGTATACCTGTTATACACAGAACTATTCCTCCAAGTGAAATCCAAGCCTGCTTTGAATTTCTTCTGAAGTATTCAAAGATATATTTGGGGTAGAAAGCTCGGAAGACAGTTGTATCATATTTTGCGATGTTGTAGATGCCAATGAAGGCAATAAATGAGTACCATATCAAAATAGCAGGAGCAAATGAGTAGCCAACTTTTTGGGTTCCAAATCTCTGGACAGAGAAGAGTATAACTATGATCGCCACAGATATCATAGCCACCATCTCTGCAAGCCAAATTTCAAATTAAATTCCCTTATAGACATTACCATTTTTAACATAAACCTCCAAGAGCATTTTGAAGAGTGCTTACCCTGGCTGATTGAATTGTCAACATTCCGTATCCCTTGAACTGCTGATATCACTGTTGCATGGAAATAAGATTAGCTTTCAATATCATAAAAAAACAAAACCAGTGAGTAACGTATGGTGTTTGTAGGACAGATTTTGCATAATATTTTTAGATATTGGATTTGGTGGAGAAGTAAGACCTGAGATACAAGGAGTGAGCACACCATCTCCAATAACCATGGAGGTACCAAGAAGGGCTAGTATGAGCAAAATTGTCTTAGCTGCATCACTTTTTTCTAAAGCGTCTTTTATCTTCAAAGCTCGTTTGAGCTCTTTGCTGGGCACTGCAAGCTTATATGATGAAAGCTCTCTATCCTCTGCTTGTTGATTGGGAACGACGCTCACTTTTGCATGGCGGCATATCAAGGAATAAAGTGCAAACGTCCCACCTGCCATCTCATTAATCTTCAAAATCAGCTTATACCCAAGATACAGAGAGCAAATTAACGTAGGAAATTATATTTTGGATCATATTACATACCATCTCCGTTATCATTGGCCCAAAGTACAATAAAAACGTATTTGAGAAGTGGCAAAAGAGTGAGCGAGTAAACTATGAGAGACAGAGCACCAAGAACATCATCTGGATGACTGATACCATCTGTAAAAGTGGAAGCAAACACATAAAGGGGAGAAGTTCCTATATCTCCATAAACGACCCCAATACTCTGAAAAGCCAAATGGAGAATGGAAGTCACTGTGACCAGATTCTGCAAAAAAAAAAATAACAGCAGCAAGCTCAAATTAAGTGATTAATTGAACATCAGTTTAACTAGAAACCTTTCATTGAATTCTTAGAAGACAGACAATGAGAATTCTAAATTTTGCAACTATGGTTTCAAAAAACTTATAATCCATGGATGTTGTGCTAACAAATGCTTCTATCTTCTTGTACATAGATTGTAAGAACTTCAAGTTTCTATCTTCTTGTACATAGATTTTGAGAATTTCATTCTCAGTTAGCGATAATGCATTTGATATGATCCCAACACATTTGGACATCCAAGCAAATTATTGACTATACAGAAATCATAGAGATATAACAAAACCCCAAGCCTTATAATATAATATCAATACTAACCGAGGCATGAGTACCCATTCCAGAAACTCTACTAGACTCCAAATCTAAGGAGTCAACCCGCTTGAACCTGCTGCCATGAGAGTCAGCATGCAGCTTGTTTCCTCTTAAAATACCGCCGTCTTCATTCTCCACCCCATTAGCCATCTCCTCCATCTCCAGGTTCTCTGCTTCCTTCGAGGCTATCTGTGCTCCCAGCTCCATCTTCTTCTACTTCCAAATATGGCGGCGCTGTAACATAACACAAATATGCGACCCCCATATACCATTTTATAAAGTGTTTGGAACGGCCCTGTTAGGCATAATTTGAATGCTAATTGAATTCTAAGTGACTCCGCGAAGGTCTGTCACCTGCTTCCGGGAAATAGAATCAAGATTCAAAACACGTTCCCAACGAGGATCAAGATTCAAAACACGGTCAAAATTGTCGACTGAAACAAAATCTGCTGAGGCCACCTGACAGCTGATGTTACTCCTGGCTTTTCACAAAACGGCGACGGGTGGAAAGCATCAGGGAGGTATCTCCGACCGCCGACGCGCGTATTACACTTTGATAGAGAACTTTTTCAGTTAAAAGAAAGACGTGTGTAATAAAACCATCACAAACCACAAATTAAAAATTTGTTCGAGATACACGCACATGGCCAGTGACGCAATGTCAGTCACATACTAGACGTCCCCACCATTAATCTATTGTCAATGGCGCGCCGTTCTCAGAGGCTTCAGTCCTCAAAGGCCGGATTTACAACAATGGCCGTAGACCCCACTTGTCTATATGTTCCCAACTACCCCCAGTATAGTCCCTCGAGAGCAGTCAGAATTCCATACTCAGTAAGTTAAGAAAAAAGAAAAAAAAAAGGCCGGAATTTGGTCAGATTTTTAGGAGTAGTTTGAGTTTCACATGGATCAAAATTTTATGTATTTCAAAAGTGGATCATGCATTTCAGAAGTTGACTTTGGAGGTTTTGCTCCATTTTAAATCAACTTAGATACTTAGAAAATAGATCAGAGTTCTGGATTGACCGAAAATTTAAAATAAAATAACCACAAAACCTGCCTGAAAAGTAACTCAAAAAAGTTAACCCACTCCATTCTCTCAAAACTATCAAGAATATATTCCCTCAAAAACGAATCTAAGAGCAATATACAATTAGCTATGCAGTATTAAATATTGTGGCCTCTAAATTATAGGTCTGATCAAAACTGCTTTAAGATCCCATGATCTATAATCCACTCACAGTGATATTCAATACTTGATAGTAGGCTAGATATTAGCTGTCATATACAACCTGCTACCCAGCATACCCTGCCACCTGCTCAGCAGGCTGTATATTGCTCACCTCTGCTATCAAAACCCAAAACCCTTGATTTGTCAGATTGAATTGAAAAGATTAAGTTACTCAGATAGAATTGAAAAGATTAAGTTACTCAGTTGATAAATTTATGTTTTAAACTTAAGTTACTCAATTTGATATTTTATTATAAAATTTACCATGACTTAAAATTAATATATAATTTATATTATAAAAATTTAATTAAAATAACACCAAATTTACTAACCACTGAAAAAATAGAAAATTAAATAAAGTCTATTTATTTCAAGAATTTACATAATAGATGATATAGAATTTTAGATTTTCAAAATATAAATATTGGTCTTGTCTAAACATTAGTTTTTTTTTTTTTTTTTGAATTGTGGAAAACAGATCTTGGCCAAATCATCATATTTGTTTAAATTGCATTTTTGAATGCATAAATGGATTTAGCACCTTGAAAAACTCTTAGGGCACCCAAATAATATCAACTCAATCACTCAAATAT
Organism: Picea mariana; assembly: GCA_032191745.1. NCBI lineage: Eukaryota > Viridiplantae > Streptophyta > Pinopsida > Pinales > Pinaceae > Picea > Picea mariana. The sequence goes on along the minus strand of JASDQU010095050.1, from coordinate 17,961 downwards.
GAAGTTTCAACCATTTTTGACCCAATTTCAATAAAAATTTATGGAAAAATGTCTATAAAACCTTCCAAAAGTGGAACATTTAAACTACCCAATAAACATATGGAAGTAAAACAATAAATAGCCCATTCCCAGAAAAAATAGATTTATTCGAAGTTTTACCTTTTGGGTTTTTCTGGCCACTTTTTTAGTTTGATTTTGCCCGAAACCCGGTAATGAATGGTTGGATCTGCAGATTTGAGTGGCTAAGTTCGTATAATCTGAGTTTCCCAGGAATTTTCCAACAGACTGAATCCATTTATGCATTTAAAAAGACAATTTAAACAACAAAAAATAAAGATTTTATTCAGATTTACATAACGGGATTCAGACCAACTTCTATCAAAAATCCCAAAAATAAAACGCTTAACCAAAGCCATTAATTAATTAATTATTAATACTGAAAGTAAGTATAATGTAAGCAAATCACCCAATACTCTCTCTGTATATATCCGTGTATTTTTTTGTTCTGTTGTTGTATCATGGAGCTTCTCGACGCCGGTTGATCATTGGAGTCGGTGCGGGCCACCTGTTACAGAACCAGGCAGCTGGATGCCATAAAATGAGTCTCTTTCGATGAATAATATCAGTCAGAATTTAAGCAATAATTGTACATGTGAAACTTGGTCATAACGTAAAAGAAATCTTTGAGAATAAACGCCATCCTATTGCATAAAGGGAAGTCATTTTATCAGTCCCTATCTACGCGGAGGAATCTATAGTTCTGTTTTTTTCTGTATGACCAAAAAATTGTATGATAAAACATTTCACTCATAATGACAGGGAAGGTCAACATTGGTTCACAGTAGAAACAAGTCTCAATTGCCCACGTTTTTCTATCAAATCAGCTTGGAAATGGCACAGTGAACTGTTCATGGAAACTCCAATTTGCACTTGCTTACTCGTTCGATGCTCCCTGGGTTTTTCCTTCTCATTCTAGTTCGTCCATGGAATGCCACGTGCGGTACCTGTGATTACTCGGTGAACGATTTTCTTAAAGCCATTGTTCACTGGTCTTTACTACAATGATACTTAAACTTTTTGAATTGTGCATGCTAATTGTGTTTGTTAATAATGGTCTTTGAATTGTGAATGCTAATTGTGTTGGTTAATAATGGTCTTCCCAGGGTTAGTGACAATGCAAACATAAGCTTTTTATTTATGGGATTTTTTTTTTTGATAGTGTAAAAGTTTAATGTTTTTCACATAAAATATAATGCATATGTTTATGTTGGTTCATTTATTGAATATTTAAATAATGCATTTTTCTTTTGGGTGAGTGTATTAATGAAGTTTATAATTTTTTTAAAATGGTTAAGAAGATAAAAAGTTATAGGAGGAACAAAAGATATATATAGTTTTATAGACAATGGATTTGTATAGTCTATTTAAAAATAATGTTAGGTCCATGATTGATACTTTAAACTACAACATTGTCTCTCTAATGGGGATATTTGGTCTCCAATGGTAATATGGGTGCTCTTAGGAGTTTTTTCACATGAGGGATGGGTTTCAGGGACTCTATCTTTACAAGGGGAGGAAAATATGGGAAAGAGGATCTAAACGAATCTTTTAGGAGTCATGGGCTATGACCAAGGCTTTAAAGCACCACACATGCCCTCTAAAGGGGATACTCAAACTCCAAGTGGAATATGGTTCCTTCTATAATGCCTTGGATAGTCGGGATGGGTCTTGAGGCCTTGCTAATGCATGTGGGAGGAAAATATGGCCCTTAGGCACTAAATGAAATTTCTAGGTACCAAGGACCATGAATAAGACCACAAACCATAAAACATGCCCTATATAGGCACTAATATGAGGATTAGGAGATCATTACCCTTTGAGTGGGATATGGGCACCAATATGAGGTTTTGTGCACTACGGATGGGCCTTGGACCATGGTTGGAGGAGGAATTGACAAACTTAGGCCTTAAATTAAGATTCTTGAGCTAATGGGTCATGATTAAGGCCTCAAATCACAACGCATACCATTTAAAGTGGATATTTGGCATACAAGTGGGATATGGATGCAATCAATAGTTTTTATGCAATACAGATGGGTCTCCAAGCCTTGACCATAGTCAAGGGAGGAAAATAAGGAGCTTACACCATAAATGATCTCTAGGGCTTAGCCATGAACAAGACCTCAAACCAAAACACAAGGTCTTGAGAGGTGATTTTTGGCCTCCAAGTGGAATATGGGTATCAGTATGAGGTCTTATGTGCTAGGGGTGGGTTTTAAGGCATTGGAGATGGTTAAGAGAGGTAAATACAGACCTTTGGCCATAAATGGATCCTTTAGGGATCAAGGCCCATAAAAAACACCATAATCCTAATAACATGTCCTCGATAGAGGATCATTGTCCTTCAAGTGATATATTGGTGTCATTACAATGTTTTGTGCATTAGGGATGTGCCTCAAGGATTTAACCATGGTTGGGGAGAAACCCTAGGAATTAAACTATAAACAAATATTTTTGGGCTAATAAATAATGATAAAGGATTTGAGCTAGGACATAGGGCCTTTAATAGGGATCTTTTGCATACAAGTGGGATATGGGTGTCATCAGAATTTCTTTTTGTAGTAGGGATGGGTCATGTTGGCTCCCCCAACCAACACCCTATTGTTCTACTTTGAAATATAGAGTTAGCTTTAAAATTGCTCGATGTCTAGTATTTTATTTTCATCAGATTGATAGACTCTTTGTAAAATATGTTTCAAATAGAATAAGCAATCAATCCCTTCAAAATCCAAGCTACACATTGATCCACAAGAAGATCAAGTCCAAAGTAAAGAGGAAGTCAATTGTAATAACAAGAGGATGGGCCGAAAACTTTCCAAGGCACTTAGAAATAAATCCAAGCACATGACAGCCTGAATGGAGCCTATAATTGTTGAAAACTATGAAGTTCCATGCGAAAATATGAATGGAAAATTCAAGCCTAAGGAACAAATCTCATTATGGCTTTGTGGATAACTTGCCTCCATTCCTCCATGGAATCGAAGGCATGTTGGGTATTAGTGCTACTCTGAGGAATAATTTTGTTACAAAGAACCCCTCTAACAACGATGACCAACGTTCTAAGGAAAATTCAATGTCTCGAGAATATTATGGTTGCCAAGTATGGGTAGAACGATACCATTTGGTCATTCCTTACCTATAGATGCAACTAGAAAAGGTACAAAGGAAAAATAAAGACCCCATGAAAGAAAAACAAGAGTTAACCAACAACAAGGAGCAAAATTTATCACAAGCAGTCAAAAGATTAAAAAAATATCTAATTACTATTTTTAAAGAATCCTCCAATGTCAATATTGTAATGGAATCCACCATGCACTCATCTTCGAAGTTAATGCTAATTTTGTAATTAGTTCTTGTTTGTTTTTATTTTATTTGGTTTTGTCATCTTTTTAGACAAGCTACATAATATGAGATTCTGTAGCTAATCTTAAATATCTTTGTATTGATGTTAATTAATCTTTCTTTTAATTTACCGGTCTTAGAAGGATCGAAAGAGATCGTGGTCAACAATGTTGAAGATATTTTGATGATATCGAGATTTCATTTTTTCCTAGGATAGTGGAGGATCGGTTTTCAAGYGACAAGTCAAAATTCTTATTGTTATATCAACAAACTTTTGTTAAAGTTGTTGAAACAATTTACTTTTTATTTCGAAACTTTTCCATTATGAGTATTGGTCAAAGATATGTTGTAAAATATATGCCATCGTTTAGAGATTCGACTCTATCATGATGATAACTGGAATGATCCCTATTTTGTTTAAATAGAGGTAGATTTCTGAGAGATTGAGAAGGAGAAATTAGGGGATGATGAACAAATGAATGCTTAAGGAGAATGTGTTATTTCCCATTTGCTTATGGGTTTATCTGTGAGTAAATTTTTTTCGAATATTACCTTTCATGTTCCTCTTGCAATGACGTCGTGTTAATTAAATCTAGCTTTTGTTTGATTAATCGACACACYGATATTGTTATCAATTGCATTCAATGTATTCAATTTCTAATCTAATGGTTTATCATCCCAATGTTTATGATTCTTTGTGACAAGAATTATTTTATCTCGTATGTCATAGCATATCAAGTTTATTTGTAGAGTTTATGCATACCGTGGCCCATTTGGTTAAATGAAATTGTTTCCTTTTGGGAGAATGAGTTTATATACATGCATGCATAATCGTTTTAATAAGTTGGTATTTATGTGTTTTAAGTAGACTTTGATTGTCTACTGGAGTTATTTTCTTTAGATGTTATTATTTTCATTGCACCTGTTTACAATAGATTTCTCTTTACAGGTAGGTTGTTGTATGAATTTTACGCAAGATGAATAACAAACAATCCCATCCTTTTAATGTTGGTCAGTAATAGATTAGTTAAATTTGGTTTGTTTTCATTCATTTATGGCAATGAATGTCACTTATCAGTAATGGTTTAAATGCTTTAGCCATTTGAACTAAAATTGTTACCATTACATTCATGCTTTTGTTATGTTGAAATTAAAGCAGATTAAGAGTATTTTGTAGATTAATAGTAGTTCTTTTAGTATTTTGAAATCACCTGAGATTTAGTTCCTCTTGAAAAACTCTTAGTTTCACATTATCGTGAACCTTGTACCTGTACATTTTGAAATTTCTGTAGTTAGATGTGTGAACAATAAGCATTAATCTATATAGTAGGTATTTTTTAATAAATAGTTAGTTCTTTTAGTTTTGTAGTTTAGATTAGATCCCCTCATCGGCCAATAGAGCCATTAAACCTGTCAGGTTGAGTTACCTCAAACAACTTAGGTTACTTAGATAACTTCAGACCAAATTCTCCCTTCCATTTGACGAGTGTTCGATATCGCTCATCAATAGGTCCCTGGGCATTGACCATGACTCAGGGAGGAAAATAAGGTCCTTAATCCATAAATAAATCTTATAGGTCTAATTGGGCACAAAAAATTCCTCAAAGCACCATAGAACCTTCTAGAAAGCACCTTTTTCCTTAAGTGGAATATGGCTACCATTACAAGGTTTTGCACATAAGAGATGAGTCTCAAGCCTTGGGCCCAAAATGCAACTTCTATGGCCATACTCCTTGAGATAGGATTTAAACCATCATAGAGACTTGTATCATTAGCCTCTTGGTGGTATATGGGCATCATTAAGAGATTTTGCATAAGAGTCATATATAGGTCTTGATGCCTTTCCCATGGTTAATGAAGGAAAACAAGGGTCATAGGATATAGGTTAATATTATAGGGATCATAATCCATTAATGATTCCACCTTGAACCACCACACAAACCCTTTAGATTGACCTCTGAATGAGATATGGGCACTATTAGAAAGCTTTAGACACACGGTAGGTAATGAGACCATCATATTAGTCATGAAAGAAAATAAAGGGAGACCTATATTTGTGTTCATGGGAGAAAATAAAGGATATTAGGATCTAAATGAATCTTTTAAGGCTCATGAGCCATGAATGAGTCCTTGAACCAATATAGAGACCCTTTAGAGGGGATGTTTGGCCTTTCATTGGGATATAGGTGCCATTAGGAGGTTTTGTACACCAAGGATGGGTGGATGGGTCTTTACCATGGTAAGAGGAGGAAATAAAGGGCCTCAAGTCTTACAAAAATATTTTAAGGATTTGATCCATGAAGATTACCTCAAAGCACCACATAGGCTCTTTAAAAGGGGATATTTGACTTTTGTGTGGGATATGGGTGCCTATAGGAGGTTTTATGTACTATGGATGGATCCTATGGTCATGACTATGGTTGAGTGAGGAGAAAAAAGGGCCATATGACCTAAATGAATCTTCTAGGTCTCATGGGATAAAATGAGATCTTGAACCATTACAAATGCTATTTAGAGTCGATATTTAGCCACAAAGTGGGATACATATGCCATTAGGATATTATGTTTACCAAGGATGGGTCTTAAGGCCTTGACCATGGCCATATGCAAACTATTACAAAGTTATCCACACTAAATGGTTCTTGAGACACAACCCATAGTCCAAGGATTAAAATCAATGTCTTAGGTACTAAAATATGTTATTATGGTTCATGGATCATGCATAGGTTCTAAGACCACCACACAAGCCATGTAAATGGAATATTTACCCCACAAGTATAATATGGATTCCATTAAGAGGTTTGAKACATTAGGGATTGGTATGAAAGCCTTGACCATGGTCAAAGGACAACCACCAAGGCCTAAAAGTTATTTTTAGGGCTCATGGTCTTATGTCCCGCCTTTGGATTTAACGYTGTCATTCCAAGTGATGATAATTTTTTTCATTTTCTAAGCTACTCAGAAATATGAATGGCCTATTTGCAGGAATATTCACCTTCTACTTTCATAGTGCATAGATAGATTAAGAGATTAAAACTTAATTTTTTTTATTGTAAGYGCATCTTATCTTGGCATATTTTACTCCTTTAACCATTATATTATATTCATCTATTAAGAAAGYGTTGTACATGGTTGTCCTAAAGATGTCAATTTTTGTTCTCAAACCGTGATTAGGGCTCTATACCAATCCATAACAAGGAAAACCTTGTAATGGCATCCATATTATTGTTGTGGGATAAATATTCCATTTATAGGGTTTGGGAGGTGGTTTCAACCCCTAGGCATGGTACATGAACCATAAAATCATATTTAATTCCCTAAGACATTGGATTTTATTATTGGACTATGGGAGAGTATCGACAACCATGTAGTGTGGAAATCCTCATAATGGTTCCCATATGACCATGGATAAGGCCTTGATATCCATCCCTAGTGAAAACATATCCTAATGACATATGTATCCCACTTGATGGTTAAATATTCCTCTAAAGGGTATGTGTAATGGTTCACAACCTCCTTTTGTCCAATAAGCCTTGGAACCTTCAATTAGGTCATATGATCCTTCTCTTCCCTAGTTAACCATGGTAAAGATCCCAAGATCCCTCCCTAGAATGAAAAAACCTCCTATAGGCACTCATATCCCACTTGAATATTAAATATACCTTTTAGAAGGTCTATGTGGTGCTTTGAGGCCATGTGGATGGACTGGATCCTTGAAACATTTATATACAAATTAAGGCCCTCTATTTCCTCTTCTTACCATGGTTAAAACCCAAAGACCCATCCTTGGTGCATACAACCTCCTAAAGCACTCATATCCCAATTGGATGCCAAATATCCCCTATAAAAGGCCTTTTTTGTGGTTAAAGGATTCATTCATGAATTAATATCCTTACAAGATTCATTTAGGTTGAGACCCATCCATTGTGTCTAAAGAATTGTAATGGTGTCCATATCTCAATCAAAGGCCAAATATTATGAGCCATAGTAGAATAACTTAAATCATACAACCTTTTTTTTCCCTTATCGACCATGGTCAAGGCCCCAAGGTCCATGCATAGTACAAAAAATATCTTAATGATGCACATACACCATCAAGAGGCCCATGTACTAGGTATGTATGGTGGTTTGAGGCCTAGTTCAAGCATTAGGGCCCTATAATTTTCATTTTGGGGAAAATTCCTAAGGGCCATCTCTTGTGTGCAAAACCTCCTAATGGTACCCATATTCCACTCAAAGTCAAAGGTGTTGGAACCTCAAGTTTTGATGGTTCATCCCACTTTTACTGGAGACAATCGATCGATCAGACGACTAGCAACTGGAGACAGATGATCGGGTGGTCGACTACACCGTCAGCCGGATAATCCATTTATCTTCAGAGACACTCAGTTGATGGATGGACCAAATGAGAATTTGACTACGTATTAGATGATTGGATGGTCAGACTGACTTGGTAAGTCGACTAGTTGACACAACAACACAAATTTTTATCTAGATCCATTCCAACCATCAACAGTTATATGTGGACAAGATCTTCCCAGTTTAAAGGAAAATGGTTAGATACAAAAACTATAAATAAAGGAACCTATGGGTCAATCTAGGTATGTCTTCAACAAAATATCTAGGTACATGTTAAATAGTATTTAATTTAATATGTTGTCATTTTTATTTATCGAGATTTTAGTGTTTCAACTCATAAGACTCCAAGAGAGTTTTACTAGCTTGAGAAATATGAAAGAAAGTGTTCAACTATATAATTAGAAACCCTAAAATAGAGTCATACTACCATAATATGGATAGAATATTACTTGGGTGCTTCATCACCCTTTCTCATGATGAAAATAAGGCTATGCATAGCCTTTTATATTATATATGATATTATACATAGAAATCCTAATGGAACCACAATAGAAATCACTCTAGTATACATTGTCTTAGTTGAACTAACTACTAACTCTAATCTTATGGAAAATCAAAATCCAAACTCTTTAAGGAAACTAATTAATTTTTGTTTAATAAAGAGAAATGATGAGAACCACGAATCTATCAAAAAAATATTATACATACCACCTAGATAAAACTAAATATATTTAATTTGTAACTTTAACTTGCAACCACACAACTGAAAGGACATGGAAAGGTTACCATCAATAGCAACAGAGTACTCATGTATGAAGACACAATAAATCCCAAACAATCTAGCTTAACAAACCCTACTATGGAATTAGGAAACCCTAACTACCTTTCTCAATAATGAACTGATTTAGAAACTACAAGTTTCCAATTGCCTCATGAATTCACCCATGGTGAATTCCTGGTCTACATAGGAAGGCATGCATTACATAAGGCTAAAGAGAAACAATGCATCTATCTTAAGTGATAATAGAGTGAAGCAAACAATAAAACACACACCTATCGTTGTAAACACCTTAGTATTGGATAACCTTTAATATCATAGAAACAATGATGCAAGCTTGCTTAGAACAATATTTCATCTCATGTCGTCATGTGTTCTATTGGGATTGTCTATGTTGATGGCTTTATGTACACTCCAATACTAAATAATTCCTTATTTGAAAATGTGAGGTCATAGAAATTAATATTACTTTAATTTACATTCGAGGTAAGGCTAATGTCAATAGTATAAGAACAAATGAAAGAAATATTGGTGGATTTAAATGTGAATAGATTCCTTGCTTGTCTTGAGTACATAATATTGATAGTTTTAGATAGAGGATACAGATTGATTGACCTATTTTGAGAAGGCTAATGGAGGTAATTAGACTATTCCAACAATCAAGGGAGTAGAATGAAAGTAGAATAGATATAGGTGGAAATGGAAAAAAATTTACTTCACATTCATAAGTTCCCTAAAGTTGTTGTTTTCAGATTAC